>JAPYYV010003811.1:0-34938 GCA_030522625.1 Copidosoma aretas
GCTTAAAACCCACTTATTCCGACAAGAAAGCAACCACGAGCATAAAGCTCAACCACGCCAACCCCGCAATACAGTCCACTAAAGTCAATACTAAACAATATACTTAGTGTGATTTCAGGTTTGACAAATTCAAAATTATTGATTGGAACGATAGTTATGGGCTATTTAGGTTGAAATTAAAAATGCCCTGGTTTAATTTCACTGAGATATTTTATCATTTTGGGATTCAATTTCAATTGCCCTCAACTCACATCCCAGTTGACATTTTTTATTCAACTAGAGCTAAAATTGAAGCTTTTTTCAAGTTCTTTCAGTCAAATATAATTTAACAGTTTTTTTTTCACCCAAGAAAAAGGTACGTTAACAAATCAGCCGCTAACATGCAATAAGCGATTTTTCGTAAAAATTATCGCACTCTTTAAATTATAGCTTAGCTCTGAATCGAGTTACAGTATTGATTTGGCAAGTTATCTGGAGCCCGTGAAAATACTTTCAATTCAAGCCCTGGTTGTGTCAAAAATGTTGATCAGGACGGTAGTTTTGAGTAATTTAAGTTACTTATGAAATGTATTGTCTATAAAATGCACTAAGATTTTCTATTAATTTGTAGCTCCAATTTAAATCGCCCGTAACTACTGTCTTGGCCAACATTTTTTGCTCAACGAGGGCTCAAGTCTTTTCACGCGCTTTAATTGCTTTTGCAACTGATACTGTTACTTGATCCAGGTCAGAGCTACAGTTTAAAGAGTAGAGGAGTGATTTTTGCAAAAATTTGATTTTGGCGGTGCTGCGTTCTCCTTGCTGTAGATCTTCTCACGATGAAAATATTGCGTTTGCCGGGGCTGTTGCGGTTGTATATTTAGTATTTTAGCATTCGAATGCCAATTTGTAATGTAATTTCGAGCGTTTGAGAAGGTTTTTAAATATGGGCAAATACCAGAACCTTTTATTTTTCTGTCCCTTACAAAATATTGGATCAGAACACTATTTTCGTCCCATTATTTGATCGTAGTTTTACTCTATATGAAGTATTGTATGTAAAAAATTTAATAATGGATATTCACTGGCTTTTATTATTCAATCAGAGAACAAACAAGCAAAAAAAAGTAGCAAAAACGGTGAATTTTAGATGTCTTTTTTAAAAATTCGTTTCTTTGATACTCTATAACTTTTGGAATTTTAGATGTCTTTTTTAAAAATTCGTTTCTTTGATACTCTATAACTTTTGGGGCATAGACTTGAAATTTTATACAGAGCTAACTCTTAATATACTTTACAAAAGATACTTACGATTTTAGGTGTGCTTTTCATGGGAAAACAAATGGCGAAGGCTTGAAGTAGTGTCACCACATTCTTAGTGAAAACGAAACTTTTGATATTTTTGTATGCCATCTTTGGAGCATCTCTTGAATTACCATCAAACAAATTTTCTGTTTAAGTACAGTCAAAAATAATGTAATTCACGCTTTGCAGTTGATGGTGCTCCCTTTCATAAGCCAGCAATAAAAACTGAATTCCAAAAAAAGGTCGCCAACATAATTTAACAAATCAATTCCTAAATTGTTTTAACAATTGCGTATAACTTTTTGAGCACTTAATAAAAAGCAATCAACATAAATTTATTTGTTTTTCGACTCAATAACACAAATTAAAAAGTTTCTGGGATTTTCTCATATACTGGATTTATAAATACGCATTTATGATAGCGTATTTTCAAATGCAGTATCTTGAAATACGCTTTTTCCCGAAAAAAAAGGGTAATTGAGTTTCGTTAAGTATTATAATGTGTATTTTGCCTATCTCTGCTATAATACACATCGATTGCGTACATGTCTCGAAGGAGGTTTTGGGTAATGATCTCTATTGAATGTGGGTAGCCGATTTTCTTTGATGTAGCAAGTACTGAAGAAGGAAGTGCTGAATCGCACGGAACGACTAGAGAGTCCGTTTGAGGGGATTTTGACAGAGCGGTCGGCGATGTGGATTCGAATTTTCACGAGCTGTTTGACGATTATAGGGAAAATCAGGGGCGCGGAAAATTTTTCAGAGAGAGCTCCGAGTGAATGTAACTTGCATTTTCAGATTTTATTTTGTTCTTTATTGTTGATATTATTTATGGTGTGTAATTTGAAAGAAAGAAACCGATGGCTGAGTATTTCACGTTATGGTTGTTTGGAGTAGTATAGTTCTCCAGCAGAGGACCACGATTGCTGATTAAGGTGAAACATTTTGCAACCCTAGCAATATGCGTATTACGACTTTTGCCCTCTTTATAATGAAACCGGTATCGGATGTATGGACTTGATTATATGCCAGCTGATTATATTTTTTGCATTTATTTTCAGAATACTTTGCATCATGAAAATAAGCAAAAAATCGCTCGAATTCTCATCGATATTTTTTTTCTGAGGATTTATTATGTAAACATTTGCATTACATGTAATCATAACATATTTAAAATTAAACCCAATTCTCATTTTCGACAATCATGTTGGATGCCAAGCCGCAAGCACTGCAACAAGATCATCTTCAAAAATAAATATGTATATCTCTTTCAAATACAACTGGAATTCCTATAAAAAATCACTGTACTTTATTGGTCAATTTTCAATTATATTAGTATATTATTCATAAAGTGCGCAAAATAGGTAATTTTCGCACAAGTGCGAATGTTATTGCCCGAGCAAGGAGACGATTTCGACTGTGAGTGATTTTTAGGGCACCAGAGCGCTAAGTAATTATTTCACGCATAGTGCGCAAGAACACCACTTCGCACATCGTGCTGGAATCCGACACTTTGTACACGTTCCATGTGGGCACAAAAGGTAAAATTTTACCCACGGTGTTTAAAAGCATTCTTGACGCTTAGTGTACAAAGTTTAACTCCACGCGCCTGCAAAGAGTAGAAGAAGGGCCCAATTCCAGCACCGTGAGCGAAAAGGTGTTTTTGCGCACTAGCACGCGAAATAATTACTTCCCGTACCGGTATTATCACACTGATGCATGAAAAAGCACTTGTAATTAAAATCATACATACTGAGCCAAAAAATAACGTACATACGTGTTCACCTCGTGTGCATAACGATTGTCATATTTACTTGTGTCATTTTCACGGCATGCCTTCAAATTTTTCTTTTTAAAAGTCGTATCTCAAAAATATTTTTACAATGTCGTATCTTTAAATTTTGTTTTCAAAACATTGTACATGATGAATATATACCGTAGACACGACGTTTTTGACATAAAGCTTTAATTACCACGTTCTTCCTCCCAACAAACTATTCGCACTCGTGCGAAAATCACCTGAAAAAACCCATACCCAATACTCGCATCTGTTAAAAATATCCGAGTAACTTGCAATCAAAAAGAGTACAAATTTTATGGATGAAAAAAAATAAATAAATGAAAAAAACATTTTCAGAGCGCCGCTGGCGCTACCGGAGCACCGAAAGCGAAAGCAGCACCGGAAGCAGCGACGCCAGCGTCTGGACGACAGGCATCCAGCAGCAGCATCAGGCGGGCAAGCCGCGCTCGAGCTGCAACTTCAAAAGCTCGACCGACTGGCCCTGCGGGCCCCGGCGCTTCGGCCGCGTCAAGACCCTCGAGGAGGGCGCGGCCGTGTTCTCCGCCGTGTCGGCCATCGCGGCCAGTCTGTCCGCGAGGCCCGACAATACGAGCGAGAGCAGCGACACCAATACCGACAATACGGCCGTTACGACCTGTACCTCGACCATCATTGTCAGTAAAGCCTGCGCAAACGTAAGTTTTTTTTTTGGTTTCGTGGATCGGTTTGGGAATGTATGTATTTGGTTGTTGGTGTTTTTTTGGGCTTGATGGGCTTATGACTCGGGCTTTTTCGATAGGAGCTGTAGTAAATAAGTATAAATAATCTTGCTCACTTTTCACGAAGGTCAGAGACTGGGTGGCGTGACTTTTATGATCCTCGGGATAGGTTTCGTGGTGGCTGTTTTTATGAGCCATCGGTTATAGTTTCAAAATGATTCTGTACATGTGTACATGAAAATTATTATACCATAACGGTACCGTAAACGTTGATGGTAAAATCGATGAGTTTGCGATGTAGATGCGTACAAATTAGGCAAATTTGGTGGACGAAGCGTTCAATTTTATGGTAGTTGTCTCGTTTTTTGTTTCAGTGATCGAAACTACTTACCATTAAAAGTAATGAACCATCCTTATTCCCATGAATGGATTCTTAATTTTTAATGATATTTAGCTCTGTGCTCATCCTTTTAATGTACTTCATATTATGTGCCTACAAATGTTTCGATAAGCAAGCTTTGAAGAAATATTCAACGATAATGCTAAATCGCAAAATATCAACAAAATATAAAATAAGTATTCATAAGAAATTTTCTCCCAATTGTTACTTTTCTTTCAGAAAACATTCGGATCAATATTCGCCATATAACCTTTGAGAAAAATTAAAGAAAATCTGTAAAAAATGTTCACATAAAAATTGATGATCTATTTTTTTAAATAACTCCTGTTCGAATGGAATGCACAGTAGAAGTCCCATTTCAACTGCATTGTTCTGTCTGATTATTTTCGAGTGTGAAACAGTCAAACGATGTTTGCATGCTTATAATTACTTACTTGAAAATGTATGTAGTAGTCCTGGCGTATCACATAAAATGTCCTAGTTTGAGTGAAATTTATTAGCTTTGATGGTCGACTGTCAATATTGTCACAAGGATAAAAAATTTACGAGATAAACTTGATGATCTCTATGTTACTTTATAATACTTTTTAATGTCGTTGATAACATTATTGATGTATTATATGTGCTGTATGTGGTTCAATTGATTAAATGTAGGATTTAAACAAACTTTTTATAACGGGTATAATATAAATACATCAAATGATTACTTTGAAAACAAAATTTTACGCTTTATAGGTTTCGAGATCACTTTCTTATTTAACCTAGCGTTTAACGCATTCATTACTTTTCGTGCATGACTTTTAATTGAATATGCACCTACGCTCTTGCCTTAAATCACAAAAATCAAAATATAATGTAATATATCAATGCCTTAGACGAACAACGTTCTCGTTGTTTTTTTCCTAGGTGAAGAACACAACTTTTTCAAAATTTCAAACGAAAAACATGACGTTTGAAAACAGTCAAAAGAAATATGAACATAAAATTTTAGACAAAAACATAAATGATTTTATAAAAATATTATTTTGCTAAGGATATTATTATTTTTTGCTTACTCATAAACGAAGCTTTGTATCCGTAAAAAAAAAATTTTGTGGAAATACGTTAGAAATGTCTTATATAGTGTCTAAAGTGAAAAAATACCATTTTTAGAAAAATCTGTCTGTCCGTCTATGTGTGTGTGTGTGCAAGTGTGTGTTTTGTGCGTGCGTGTGTGTGTGTGTGTGCGTGTGTGTGTGTGTGTGTGCGTGTGCGCGTGTGTGTGTGTGTGTGTGTGTGTGTAATCAGTCATATCTCAGAAACCCAACGGTAGATTTCCATGATTCTAGGCTTAAAGTTTTTTTTTCTTATCCTTATGGCTCGGAAAAAAAATTTAAGTTGTATACCTTATTGAGGTTTTTATAACGATTTATATGGTCAAAAAACGGTATTTTTACTTTTTTAAGGGTAGAAAAATTTAATTTGAATTTCTAAATAGTAGCATCTGATTAGGCTTTAAAATAGCTCTATTTTTCATTTTTAATCATCTTGATAAGTTATTTTGTTTAGTTTTTTAAAGAAATACTAAGATTTTTGTGGTGAATCAGTGATATTTTTGTAAAAAAATTGAAGATTTGTGGTAATAAAAGAAATTCTAAGAATTTTTTATTCGTCCCTTCAACTATCCAGGAAAAAATTTGAGTTTTATACCCTATTAAGGTTTGGATAACGATTTTTATGGATCAAAAACAGTTTTTTTTTACTTTTTGAAATGTGAAAAAAACTAATTTTTAATTTTTAAATCGTAAGATCCGATACAGCTATGAAAAAGCTTTATTTTTCATTTTGATTTATCTTAATAAGATATTTTTTTTGGTTTTTATCAAAGAAAAACTAAGAGTTTTGTAGGAAATCGGTGATATTTTTGTAAAAAATTGAAGATTTGTGGTATCAACAGTATTTATAAGAATTTTTTTATTCGTCCCTTCTACTATCCAGGAAACATTTTGAGTTTTATAACGACTTTCATGGTTTAAAACCGGGTTTTTTACTTTTTAAGGGTATATACACCTTATTTAAATTTCTACATAGTAACATCCGATGAAACTTTATAAAAGCTTTATTTTTTATTTCGAATCATCTGGATAACTTAATTGTTTTATTTTTTATGAAAGATATACTAAATTTTTTTTGGAAAATCAGGAAATAAGAATTTATTTCTAAATATTATTCCGTTCATGGTTAAGTTCTCATGCTGCATAAAGTACAATCATTTCTTCAATCTAAAAAGAATTCACTCGTCAATAAATTTAACGTTTTTTTTTTCCAATTAAATAATCGCAATAACGACCTTAATGAGGTATATATCTCAATTTTGTTTAGATTATATCAAAATAAGAAGCGAAAAATTTTGGAGGAAAAAACATGCAATGAAGAAATACATAAATATCAAAGTAATATTTAATATTAGTGGCTCCAAATATAAATAGGCTTATACATTATTTAAGACAGAATAATTCCACATCATAGAGCATAAAAATTGCTTATTTTCACATTTTAAACCATTCTGATGATTTACTTAATATTTTTATTAGTTAAATAATTGCAGAAGAATGTTGTTAAGGAAGCTTTGTGCTAATTTATTGGCAGCGGTTTTTAATACAGATAAAGAAAAATTATTTTATGTTAATCCAAAACGAGAATATGACTCAAGTTATTAAAATGTTGCTGATTTTTTTTTTCGATGTAATATCAATGATTTATTTTGTAATGATTTAAATAAATACTCATGAGATGGATTTTACTTGTGCACAAAAATTATATTTACTCAGCAGTAATGTCATCGTAAAACTCATAAAATTTTCGCCTGAAATTTGAAAATGTAATGTTTTTTTGTTTTAAAAAGAAATGTCATGTTTTCGCCTGAGATTTAAAAGATTTCATGTTTTTCGCTTGAAAATTAAATCCGCTGCCAATTTATTGGCACAAAGCTTCCTCATACATATTTCTCCATCCTTTTTTGTTAATCATACCATAATTTTACATATATTTTATCAATATTTTTTTTAACATTTTTTCGAAATATTTTACGAAAATTTTTTTTATGGAGAAAGCTTTTGTTGGTGATCGCCAAACACTTGATTTAGTTAAGGGAAAAAAGTTTTTGAATTCAGTCAAAAATGTTTATTTTTAGTTGTACTAACTGTTTTATTGACTATATAAGCTAGCCCTGACAAAAAATTTTGAATCAAAATAATTCAACATTTGTTACTTCTATTACACAACTCTTTGCAATATAATTTTCTTAAGTGCTTAAAAAGGGGGTCGCCTCTGGTCAAATTGTATCAAGTAATTATATAGGTTCCTGAGATAAGATTGACCATATGAAAATTACCTTTTTACGAAAATAAAAAAATTGTTGTAACAATTTTACTAAGTTATGCATGAATTTTCTTAAAACAAGCTATAAAAAAGAATGTATTCTACCAATGATTTTTAAAATTAATCCGAGACTTCCTAAAATACAAGAAATTATATTAATTGAAGAAAAAAAATTTTTGTTCGTAACAAAATGATGACATAACCTATCTGAAACAAGATAACAGTAATAATAACATATATTTGATTAGGATAATTCTAACTATTCGATTTCAGGGTTTAGAAAATTTTGGAGATTTAACGTTTTTGGGAAAATTTTTGAGATGCAAAGTTTTTGAAAATTGGAAATAGGTTGAACAATTTTTTTCAGATTAGCTGTTTGCGAACAATTACATCAAATGTACTGCGTTGTTTTTAACACAATATTTTTGATGTATGATGTTTTTCTCTTCAACGAACGATATTATCTTGCAACATTGGTTCTGGATTAATCTGTGTTCTTATACTTCTAAACTTCGGATTATTCTAATCATAAGTATTAAAAATCAAATCATAAGAGCAAATATATCCATTTTATCGAGTCGAACGCGGATGATAGGTTGATTCGTAATGTATTAATTTTCTGTGTATATGAGATTTTTCGCATTATTATATTTATTTATTTATCTGTATTATAAAGTATCAACGGGAAAGGATCCTTTTTAAAAAGTTTTTTGACAACGTTACATAATATGTCAATAAAATAATTTGTTTCAAATTAATGTAAAACACAAACGTACTCGACTGTGTGATTAATGCACTGCTTGCTTTTTCCCGACCAAGAACACTTGCAGTTTTGCGAGTTATAACAAAATGTGAAATTATATAAAACTCAATATCGTTTCATTCACTCTAACTGTCGGTCTTTGAAAAGCGAATATACATTGTAGTCGCTTCAAAATTTTGTTCAGCATTACCGCTTTACACTTATTACCGAATCCTAGTAATTTTAGCTATAATTCATATTCTATGCTATTCATGCCTCGCATGTTCAAAGAATTTTCAATGGTGCTCAAAATATGTCTGTATCAATTTCGAATGCACTATAACTCCCAGAATTCCCAAATGTCCACCTACCACGAAGCTTACAAGGTCTCTTCATCAGCATTGCTTCCATAAAATCGACGAACTTGGCAGTACTTTTCCACTCAGATGGATGCTGTTACACACGATGTTGCATCGCAGCTTGTACACGTTCATCACCGAAAAAAACATAACGAACCCAGTCAAATGACACACCCAAAAAAACAAAAACAAAAGAACAACCCAGAATATAAAATATTAAAAAAAAAAAAAAAAAAAAAGCTTCAGCGGCGCGCAAAACTGTAAATCGCGTGCTCACCAGACCCGGCCTCAGAGTCTCTATTTTATTTCCACACAGATCACGAGAAACCTGTCGAGCTGCGGACAACAGCGGCTCGTTCTCGAAGAAACGCCGGCGCGCACGACGCGGGCACGCCACCACGGCCGTCCCGGCTGTTCGAGTCCGCTTCTTCTCCCCTTGCCCCGTAAAATCAAATATACGCGCAAACTCCCGCGAGAGACAAGCTGTTGCTGGGCGCTCTGGCGCTCGCGACTCGACGATAACCATACATAGCCACCGTACGTATGTACAGGCACGCGCTTTGTAACGCACAGCGGGCGCTGCTCGCGGCTGCTTGTTGCAGGAGCAGCCGGACGAGCGCCGCGGCGACGATGACGACAACAACGACACGAGCAGCAGCGCGCCCAGGGAGACCGAGGACCCGGGGGAGGAGGGGGCCAGCGATCCCGAGTCCAATTGCAACGAGGGAAACGGGGGCCTGGATAATGACGGGGACGACGGCGAGGCTAACGCGCGCAGCGATAGTTCCGACAGCTGGAACGGCAGCGGGGCCGAGGAGAACTCGGGGGGCTCCGACGACGCTGGCTTGTTCATGCATCCAATCAGCGATATTATCGGTGAGAAGAGTTTTTATTATTTTTTTTTACGGTGCCAAGTGCTGATATTCCTGATTATTCGAGGATCGAGGATCGACGTTGAAACGATCGCTCCACCTCAACCGACGTGAGAGGTGCATACCGGTAACGCTGAATCGCCGAGGGCTCCATACTGTTTATTTCTGCGTCCTCAATCTCCTGGTCACTCAGTACTATGTTGACTTTTTCCAAGAATTTTCATCCTTTATTTTTTCCTATGACATCCGCAACCTTCTTACGCAGAACTACACCTTTTTCACCTGGGATTCAGCCGATTCTGTTCAAAGCAGAGTTCAAAATTTCAAACTGATCGTAGAGTGTATGCCCTATTACTATTAGATCATCCATGCTCTTGGGTAGGAAGGAGACGTATGAAAGTAAGAGCTGCCTTTGGGCATTTCGATCGTTGACTAATATTTTAGCCGTAGTGATAGATTCTGCGTCCTCTTCCGAACGATTGACGACATCTTTAAATATCTGCAAGTTCTCAGCATAGAGCGTAGCTACTGATATCCATGTACCCCACCGGGCTATCACGGGTTGAGGAGGTAGTGGAGTATTGGGCATTATTTGTTGATGGATTCGGACACGCGTTGGAGCTTTCAAGAAATTTTTTTACCAGAGCTCACTAATTTATTTACTTCCAGACCCAGCTCTCGAACTTTCTCAGCCAACCTGTTCAGTCCGTGTACCACGCACGTAATATGGTGCATATTCGGGAAAAATAATTTCAAACTCCTCCCAGCTTTGAGCATGTATGGAGCTGCATCAGTCAGCAGCAGTAATATTTGATCTTCATATGATGCTCCTCCGAAGAACCTCCTCAAATTTTGGTTGATCAAACGGGTGACTGTTTCGTGATTTGTGCTACTCAGTTGCTGACATGCGATCAAGAAAGTATCTGGAGGGCTTTCAGGTTTGAAAGTTACAATAAGAAGATTTGCAATGCAGAACCCTCGAGCATCTGTGGTCTCGTCGACACACAGGTAGATATAGTTTTCACCAATGATTTTTCTAATTCTGTCCATAGACTTGAGAGTGAACTAGAGAAACATGTTCTTTCCGCAAATGAGTGTCTGATGGCGTTTGCTTTTGCGTATACTTTTGTAAAAATTTACTGAAGGGTTCAGCATTCAACTTGTGTAGAGGGATGTTCGAAGTCGTAAGCGCATAGCAGAAATCGAAGAAGAATTCATTCTTACGGGCCATAATTTCTGAGGTTATTAATATCTATTTCTCTTTCCTTCGCTTCTCTCTCAGAGCTACCGCTCCAGTATGACTTGCTAAAAGTACGGGTTTACTTTTAGATTTGATGAGAAGTATCGCGTAACGTAAGTACGGGTTTACTTTTAGATTTGATGAGAAGTATCGCGTAACGTGGGCATGGATTTTTTGCAAACCTGTATGGGCGTGGGCATCTATTTGCGATTTCCTCTCACAGCCAACCCCTCGGCCAACCCCCTTTGTGCATACATTGCAGAATACGATTTTTCCATCCGTTGTGAACACTTCGGAATTTGTATTGTAAGGAACTATCCCAATTCGAATTTTAGTACTCAAATTTTGAGAAATTTTCGGCACCTTGAGGACTTTCTTAACCAAAATTTTGACACTCTAAGGTGAACATTGATGTTTTAAGGGTCAGAATGCTCTGAAGTTGCATTTTCCCGATGAAAATTTGCAGTCTGCAATTTTTCGTGCAATAACGTGAAACGTGCAATAACACGAAAAAAAGTGTTATAACACGAAACCCCGGTCTCTAATGATGATGGACGTTGAGTAACGGCAGATATTAGAACCCTTCGATTACGCTATCGGGAGGGGGAAATGCCTTTGCCATTGTGATATCGTGTGGTACGGAGGGTCGTTTACAAAACTCAACGCTAAAAAGACGATATGCATGACAACGTTTACACTTTCTGAAGTTGGAAAGTACGAAAACTACTATCTCACCATACTGCCCCGAAAGTAGGAACTTTCCTCCTGCTTCGCGGGAAGAAGATTCCTCCTCCCGGTGCAGGATTGGCGAAATGGTATATTACGCACCAAGGGAGAAAAAGTAAAGAATACTCTAGATCACACGATTGCGTGGCAATACACGCGTGATGTAGAGCATTCTTTACTTTTCCTCCATTGGTGCGTAATATACTTTTCCGTCTTCTAACCTCAAAATAGCACTTTCACCGCTTCATTTTGGGTTATAAGGCTGCGATTACATAGAGCAGAAATAAGCAGCGGAACGTCACAGCGGAACTGTTTAGCCCTCAAGAGTGAGAGAGAGGTCAGAGGATTTACTTTTCCGCTGTGACGTTCCGCTGCCTATTTCCGCCCCATGTAACCGCGGCCTACGAAACTTCTCGGTTCGTAAATATAAGCCTTTCCGAACTCGTACGAAATATACTATTTCCTACCTCGGGCACTTTTGCAACCCTGGTACACCCTCGGTAGGAAAAACAGCGTTCGCCACTCATGTGCATCCGACTAGGGTCACCAGGAAGGTCCCAACAGTCCCTCGGGCGTTACTTTGCAAGCGCCTTCGGGCCCAGGGACCGCTCTGGAGAGATTCACATTTGTGACGAAAACTACTAATCGTCTCGTAGAATCAACCTTTAGGGGGGGGGGGGGGGGGGGCCTCCTCCCGGGAACCGGGATGCTGGCTCGAAAAAAAAGAGGGAGGAAGAGAACACTTTTAAATCAAAAACGCAAAAAAAAATCATGCACGTTTCATCTTTCACAACGAAAATTCACCGAAAACCTTCACACCATTCACCATCATCCGGCCGATTGGCCTGCTTGTAAGAACGTTTCCACTTGCAGAGAACAGCCATGATGCCAGAACAAGCCTGATGGAGGAAAAGACCCGCGCAGCTCAGCGGTCACGTCTAAAATCGCGGATCGTTCGGGAAACCGAGGCCGTCACTGTCGCGGACCGCGAACAGGCGGCCAGCCAGCTTCGGCCCCTTTTGACATCCACCTCCTAGCCATTGCTGATGACGCACGACGAGAAAGACGAGATGGAAGGAGGAGAAGAGGAGGATGAGGGCACAAAGACGAGTCGTCCCTCGGTTTGGATTTAGACGGAGAACTGGTATGATAAGTATATAGTTCGATAGTGGATATATACACCTGGAGCAGAATTGTCGGCCGTAGGGTAGACGATTTCCGGGTTCCACCAGCCCAGGCCGTGATCTAGAATAATGAGCAGAAGCGCGTGGCTTTGTAAAGTACTCCTCTTATCGTATGCGGTTCCGCACGAGGCGTCCCTTTGTGCTCGTTACGAAACTTTTGGTCAAAGCACACCCTACACACTCTGTGAAAATACTCGTGCGCTTTGTTGGCGATCATTTTATTCCTTTTTGAAGGTATGCTTGATTTATCCTGTGATTTTCAAGAATTTCGAGAGAGCTACTTATTTCAGGGTTGATGTATGCCAAAGGTCCAAGTACTGACGATTTTATGTGAAAATATCGAGGGAAATGATTTTAATTGGGTACTTTCTGACTACTCCGCGCTTATTCTTTGCAAGCTATGTTAGATATTGCGTATGGTTTGAATCTGATCAAGGGAGATGGTTAGTCCTTATCCGTCTTTATATTTTGCAATAGAGAACTCGGGAGTTATACAAAATACATGTTACATAATTAACAATTCTCTTTATGTAAAAACTTATTCGAGTTTCAAAGTGTTTTTTTTTCTTAGGTTCAACGTACGTGTTGAAGTGCATACGTTATCCAAGAAAATTTACGGTAGAATTATTTCAAATGCTTTGATTATTGTATAATTTGTATACGAATATGTCGAAACAATGTCGATATTGAAATATTCATTCTTGAAACTTAGGATATCATTCAAATGATCGCTTGTCTCGATATGTCATGAGAATTTTGTTAATTACGGGATTTATTCAATTTGATGATCTAGAAGTCTACGGCAAATTTGATCTCTATCGTTTTCTTTTGATAATCTGTAAAAATTTTTTGAGTGCTACATTTTTAGCTGTAAATTAGTGCAAACACGATTTTTGATCGCGCCCTCTATAGGAGGCAGCAGACAAAAGTTTTTATAATTCGAACTAAATTGAGGACGCACTCTGCACTGGACCGGAGCGAATGTATTTTGCAATGTTTAGAAAATAAGCCAAGGAAATGTATGTTCATTTAACTATGTGCCTGCACTTATTTTTCGAAATTATCAGTCCCTAAAAAGCCATTTCTATTACAACTTTACTAATAATGATTAAATGAGCACATGACAAAATTAACCATCGATCACATTTTACATTATTATTTGTTAGTGAAATAAAAATCGCGAAATTTTAAATGAATTTGAAAGCCTTAAGTCTCACTAATAAAGTATACCTTATCCATGAACTTCTTCCTAACGAGCACAAAGGGAATAACCGGAGACTCAAAGTCGGTAATCCAATCGTTAAAAACAGGAAAACGCCAAGTATTACGTGATACTCGAGTGCCAGTACCTACTACCCTATACGCGTGAGCTTAGGCGACATTTCTATTCTCGTGTTTACTTTCGTCGTGCGCGAGAGCAATAAGTACATTACAGAGACAATGGCATGGAAATGCGAGATTCTGGATCCAAATGTTAAACTATATGACTAAAAATATAAACTGAGGTGTGCATTTGCAACGATTGTTTGAGTGCACTGTATGAGGTAGAGTCTACACATGTAGACGAATAATAGATAACTATTATGTGAGTGGTGGATGCGCGTGTAAATATTTCATGAATCGTATTTTTAACGTGTAGATTTAACGAAAACTTTTGTGATCTCTCATTGACACGTGCATATTATGTAGTATTCTTATTTTTTGGACTAAGGGAAAGACAAATTTATGTACATAAACAAATTCTCACTTTTTTGTTTAATTTCTTTAATATGCGCGTGTACAGAATAGTGATTATTTATTGTCTACTTTGTTAAATTTATAATACGAAAAGATATATCGTACCATGTGTTGTAATAAATTCACGAACCCCTTTAGTGCGCAAGTCCTTTAGAATAACTCGGTGTGTACAATGTGGAGAATATTTGAAAGTGAAACTTCAAACGTGAGGAAAGCCGTAGTTATAAAGTTTCACTAATGACGAAAAATATTAGACGAGATGCAACAAAGTATATCCTGAGAAGTTCGTACCTTAAAGAATTATTTTTGTAATTAATTAACTAAAGAAGTGCATTATTTATTTTGTCAGGATTTTTAAATTTAATTAGTCATTGACCCTAAAGATTAATTATAAAAATATAATAATGATAATAATAATAATAATAATAATAATAATAATAATAAATGATAACAATACATAAACTGGTACCAAAAGAAACAAATTTTGAAGAACAATAACGAATGGAAAAAATAAATATTTTCATGAGAATAAAAAATGAATATTGAAGTATAAAATATCATAAATTTAGAATATATCAAAAGTTGATACTGAAAAATAATCCTTAAACCTCAATTTGTTTCCTTATACCATAAAAAACAAAATATAATGAGTAGAAGTGAATCAATCATATGGATGAATTATTTTCGTTGTATAAAAGTCACTAATAATTTTTGTTTAATTATATAAAAGTACGTGTACCAAAACAAATTGTTCCTCAATGAGTGCTAAAGTTACTAGTGCACGCCACAAGCACATGATGACATTATTTACTTACATACAAAGAGAAACAATAAATAAAATTTTGTCAGAAAGAAAAAAGAGAGTACAACACTTGGATACATTCCTATGTTCACTATAACGTGTTTGAAGGATAAAAATAAGCCAGTATATAAATAATAAAAATAAAAAGGATCGTCCGGACTTGACGCCGTTACTGTAACATTGACATATCCTCCTGAAATTATATTTTTGTACTTCCACTATACATTCGGGTTGGCCAATCGATAACGCAAGAGAGAGTAAGAGAGCACTTACAATCGTGAGATGCTCCTTCAATAAGCTAATAGCCATAACAGCGATAATTTTACGTGACCACAAACACACATAAATATACATTATGTAGACGCATAAATTTTTCTCTGTGTGTATTGTATAGTTGTCCCGTTGCGTTTTTTTTATATATCAGTGTCGTTATAGATGTACAGTTTCGTGATTTATCGCAGGGTAGAGAGTCATGTGTGGCATTTACGTAGATCTTCTATTTTTGGTTTCAATAGCTTGGGACGATTTTTCATTTAATATTAAGGGTTCCATTATTATTACGAGACACATTTTTTCGTATACAGATTGTTACGATGAAACAATAAATTAATAATTTTACCTTGAAATGTAAACTTTTTATTTAGTTGAAAAACAAATTTAAATTTAAAATATTTACTTTATCATAAAGTGTTGTAGTGAAACTTATCAATCGTTTTTGTTAAAATTCAACCTCCCTGCAACTCTATTAACCGAGATATTATCAAAATAATTACATGTTTTTTGATATTCTTTCGATGTTTGAAATTCAGACAATACTTCATTCATCGCATTCTGTCGGCTTGTACGTGCCGAGTATTATATTGTTGCCGATTGCTTGAGCCGGAAATTTGACCTCCACAACTTCATTTTCACCGAAAATCAGGTCCGTTCAATCATTAATGGCCAGTACTCGTGTGTCTGAAATATTCATCGTACGATATTTACGTCTATCTAAAAAACGGGTATTAATATTTTACCTCGATGGTGTATTCAAAAGCTTGAAATAGAGCATGTCTAGACTTTTGAAAATACATTTTTGATGATGATAAAATGCACGAAAATGCATAATCATCCCCGTTTTTGGAATTTAATTTTAAATAATATGAAATATATTTTTGTAGCCCTCAAATGTTTGTGAAAAACTTTTGATGAAATGCCTGTAGAGATAAAAAATAAGCATCTGGCAAACTAGACTTTTTATATTTTCACTCGAAAAGAGCTGAAACATTAATAACGTCAAGTATATGACCTTTTTTTATTATTTAGTTGGAATTGCAAATAGTTCTTTCTCAAAATGTTTTTAGATTGCATTAAACTGCCTGTGTTAAAAACTACAAAAACGAGGTAATAAATTACTTATATGCATCCCTCCAAAGTTTGAAGCTAAATTTCACACCAACAGTGATAACGTACGAAATGCGTATGTATTGTATGGTGTAAAAAAGAAAATTTTTTTTAATGTCACAGTAAAAATCAAAAATCTTGGTTCATCCCGAGCGTTTCAGATATATTACAGAGCGAATCTGATTTTTTCAAAGTCCACCTAATATCTTTCTTTGTTATCAAAGTGTTGTTTTCCGGTAAGTTTTTTTCCAACGCCATTCCATTTCTCGATGTAAAAAAGATCTACATAAATTTTGACATGATATTCTATCCGTAGTTTCGACTGTCTGCACTATAAATGTGTTGTAAAAATGTAATAAGTGTACTTACGAATAGAAGCATAGTATAAGAACTCGTATGCTTTGCACATTGTAAGTATATAGTTTTTCATGAATTCCACTTCACTTTTTTGCTCTTTTAGAATACTCAAGTTCATTCGATAATATGATTTTATCGATCGTTGTCGAAGTATACGTGCAGTCGTTTTGTTTACAGGTAATATAATAGCGATTGTGTCTCAAGAAGTGTTTTCTCCAATAGCTTTGAGCGACAATCGTATAATATTGAAATTTCATTTGATCACTTTACTATAGATTCATTTTCGTTGAGCTTGAAAGACGCGAACAGAAGAGTGTCTCAGATTACTGTAATGTCTTGCAGAAGTAGGCATAGTTACTTTTTTTAAATACTTGGTGGTGTATTTTTTTCTTAAAAGTATAATTCCTTATTTGTGCAAGAAAATTTTTTTTTATTGCTAGTTTTAAGACAGGATTTGATCAAATTATTTATATCGAATATAATATGATTTAAAAAGAAAATAAATTTAAAAAAATATCTGAGTGTTTGAAAAAAGTATTTAAATATTTTAAATACGTTGAAATGAACGCTTTTTTAACAATATTTTGCTCTCCTTTTTCCTGGAAATAATTTTCTTAAAAGAACTGAGTTGTATGTGGTCATGAAAAAAAATTTTTTACCCAAAATAGAAAATTATATTTTCTGATAAATATTTTATATGAAAGCGTTTAAAGACCTACATATATCATTGTCCAAGGCTGCTGATTTGACAAAAGAAGTAATTCATTACAATTCGTTAAGAAAACTTTGAAAAGTCGTAAACTTGTTATCAGAGTCATATTGTTAGAATAATCTATGAAATACATTCACTCGAAATAAAAAAAAATATTCCTATTGGCTGAGATGGACGTATATATTATTAAAATGAAAATAAATATTATTCGATTAAATTCATAGTAAAATTTAAATATTTTATTTATTTTATTATAAACCATTACTATTTAAATAATATTGACTGTACACCACTGGAGCTTTACGAGAGAAGAGACAAGTCAAAACCTATCATAATATTGTATTGTTCTCGAATAATATTGAGAAAATGAATCTTGTCTTCGTCTTGATTTAAAAATGTCTTGTATTGTACAAATATTGTCGTAAAATCTTGATTTGATTTTTACCCACACAAACAACATAAACGTAGAAATTTTAATTTCCTTGTTTCTGCCTCTACCTAACTTATTCCATTTGCTTAAACAATTTAAAAGTTTTTCGGATCGTTAAAAGTTAATCGGATTATTATTCATCATAATTTATTTATTTGTTTATTTACCACCATCCAATACATCTCAGCTCACATTTATAAACTTCCATCAAGTAAAAATTCTCGTAAATAGAATATTCTTGAGAAAGTATTCTTAACATTGTCTTCAAAATTTTATTTTAATTTTATCTTGGATTTTTTTCCCGAAATTTAAAATAGTGTCAAAATTACTCTTGCTATCTCGTCAAGCTCTATACACGATGATGTTTAATGTAGAGGTGCAAAATTTGTTTCGAGATATGTATTTCCGTAAAAAAAGTAAAAATGCGAAATCCTCCAGTCCTTTCAGCAATCAAACCACGCCGAATGAAATCAGACCACCTCATTGTCGCGGAGTATTCTTTTCTCCTCCCGGTCGTCGAGCTCCCGTTAAAGTCGATACACGCATAAAAAAAAAGAGACGCGTGGAAAAGTAATAAAAACGGCTAGCCGGAGGCTGTACGCGCTGGAGACACCGAGGGAGTAAATAGAAATTTATCACCTGCGGCGTACTGCTGTGTGCAGCACCTGTACCTATATTGCTCGAATTCATTCCTCGGATGCGACGAGAGTTACTTTGGATGCGTACAACGTTAGGGAGCCCATTCGTTGAAAGAAGGTGGCGGGCAAGTACTTTTTGTTCGACTGTAGGGGGTGTATGTTTTATTGCGATGGAAGCACGTTTTGGAATTCAACAAATTGGGGTCTTGAGTATTCTAAATTCGACACTACTGCACACTCGTGCGTCTCGACAACGATCGTTAAATGACTTATTTGAAAAATGTGTGTAGTAAGTGGAAATATTGCTCGAAAAAAATTCTTGTAAAAGCGTTAGATTAACAAAAATTCACGAGCGACTAAAACAATTAGTGATTCTTGTAGGTTGTACTAAGTTTTTTACTCGGCCACCTGAAATTTTAATTTATTTTTTTTAGTAAGACCTTACCATATATGTCTTCTCAATTAAAATATACTAAGTTGGTTGCCTAAATACGGCGACGTATCTAAGCCAATTTATTTTGTAGATCAATATGGAAATTATAGGTAATGATTGATTGCAACACACTACTGCGATTTTGAATTGGCATCGTGTAAATATGTATTGTACATACTGTTTTAGTTGGTTTTGTTGTTAGCAAATATTTTTTTACACTCATTGTTATTGTGTTTCGTAACTAAAACGTACTTAAAATATTAATATAACGCGAGACTACAAGCATTATAAACAGATGGAAATGGAACTGAGTTTGAAGAAATCTTTATGTATGAAATGAATGGATCTTGGGGGTCGTTGAATATCGAAATCCGCAAAGTTATGCAAATGATTTGTTTGCGAGATTATAAGTTATTTTTTCGAGTTGAATTGGATTATTTAAAAAATATTTTATGTGACAAAACTGTGAACCATAAAAGTTGTTACACAGTATATTAGGATAACATTGTCAATTTGATTCAATTGTGCGTCAATATGAAAAAATGTACGAATACTGTACGGATTTAATGTGCTAGAGCTGTCTGTAATTAAGATGTGTATGGATGAAAATATCTGCATAATTTATACAATCATTAAAAAATCATGCATACGTGACAATCTTTTACACAAAATATTTTTATACTTCATTTTTGTAATGGTTCTTTTGTATATTTTCATTTTAATACATTACAGTATAAAATATACGTGAAATACAATATAGCTTGCCAAAAAAGTTTTTTTTGTAGTGTATGTATACACTTAGTAACATGTACATCCATCAAAACGTTTTTGGAATTTAAAATATTCACGGTATTTCACAGGCTTGCCAAATGGTCGTAATCTACAATTTAAATATTAAAAAAAACGTTTTATCAGATATATTTATTACTAAGTGTATGAAAGCAAATTAAATGACAGGAACTTCTTGAGTACATACGTTGCTTGCACTTACGAATTTTACATGATAATTTCTTCTTTTACTCTTTATGGTGCAACAAAATTGCACGGTACCGCAAGTATTTTCTCTGGAATTGAAAATATTCGAGATTTAAGTCAGTATTTTATTAGTAAAAACTAGCATAGTGGTCAGAAGAATATAATTGATTTGGTGCTAAAATAAAGTGTGATGTACGTTGTATGCATATGTCAACTTATCGATGTAAGTACTGTGATCTACACGGAAAAAAGTCTGCACGTTGAAACTTCGTTACAGCTTCTTGAGCACCTTTAAAGTTTGTGTAAATTAAATGTACGCTGTACAGTTCAGTTCGTTACACAATGATTCCCAGTTCATCTTGAGAACTTGAATAGTCAATACAAATAAACGTTGAATCATGGTGCATGCACTGAGAAAGTCCTTTAACAGCTCATCGTCCTATACTTTATGCTGTTGGCTTGCGAACGGTCTATCTCGGTGCACGTAGAGCTATAAAAGGACATTTGCACCGACTATTAAAGTTCTCAAGAAGAATTTGGAATCATGTGCTATGAAATAAACTTCACCGTTCTTGCATATTGATGATTCGTGTCAACTAATTTGAGAAAATTGATTGACAATGCAAACTTTGTTCCGTGTACGAGAAGCAAATGTAACAAATCACACAGCTTTTCGAGCATGTTTGTGCAAACGTGTTCCTAATTTTTTTTTTTTTTAATTAGAAATGGAGGAAATGCAAAAAAGAGTAGTAAAGGTTAACCGTTTTCCTCCACTTGATTTTTTGTTCCCGTTCAACAACAAATGCAAGCGCTTATATTACATTGTAAAAAGTACGAATGGCAATACTCGTCAATCAGGAGCCGGCATGAGTAAGTGTTAAAGAAATTATAAGACGTTTACACGTGTGTGTTTCAACAAATACGTTAGATTTACCGTAGATTCCGTGGGCCTCTCTTTGTAATACCTATATACTCGTTACGAACAAAGAGGAGACAAAATAAAAATCATGCCACTGTAATAATTATTGTTATTGCTTGTGATTTATCGATGATCTCGATGCTGAATACTAAATACAAATAAAACAAACATAAAGATATGTACATTTAAGTCGAGACAGTGTTATGAAGTTTGAAGGTATGTTGGCTGAGTGTATTAAAATTTAGGTATGTTGTCTATAATAAAAAAAAATTAGTAATCATTCTATCGTCTAATTTTGTATACCATATACCTATATGAATAATAATAATTTACAGTATTACAATATCAATTTGTGTTTTTGTAACATTTATTGTAGATAATTTGTAGTTTTCATAACTTACAAATAATTGAATGTTATAAGTGATCATAGTTATTTTAACTTGTTTAAAAAATCGTGAATACATACTTTATCTCTGAAAAAATCGTGATATCCTATGAGTACCAATTCGTATCTTATCTCGATGCTAAACAGTATAAATATTTTCAAAAACATTAACAAGTTTCATGAAATACGTCTAATACCCAGGCACCATAGATTAGATTACTAAAATATTTATCATATATTATACTTTAAGTTTAATACCCCCAATATCATTTTTCTCGTATAATGAAAAATTTGAAATGATTTTATTGTCTTTAACATTTTGGAAATTTAAGCACGTGCGCTCAACTTCGAAGCCAAACTTTTGAAACAAACAGTGAATTTGTAAGCTTTACCGTCCCAAGTACGATTTACGTTTATTCAAGTGTCACAACGTCAAAAATACCGATCTCCTATTGTTTCATTCGTCGATTTTCACGTAAGTGTTGACAAACTCATAATGCCCTGAAGTAATGTGCGTTCGGCTTCCTCAATTTTGTAATTTTGCAATCAGTCAGATTTAACACGAAAATCCTGGATTTACATTGCTTTGTATTTTTCATGCCGGAGCTGCAGAACTCAACAAGAAGATCTATTTTCAGTTTTAAAATAAAAATAAAGATATTCATCACGATTGAACTATTTTTCAAAATCACCGAAGCTCGCAATTTCAGTTTATCTCACGGTCACTACGGTCAGTCCTGCATGAAACATTCATCAAATTACGAATCCAGACGTAAAAAAAAATCATTGTCAACGACATCGCAAAGGAATTCCCAACCTTCGGATTTTCCGAAAACACGAGCATCGCAAGAAAGCAAAGTACTTTTAGGAATCTCACGGGATGACAAACAAAAAGCGTACCGCGCAACGCAGGTACACGGAAGAGCGCGTACCAGATCACGACGGGGAAGCAAATAACGACGACTGCAGCGGCGGGCCAAATCAGCCCCTCGGGGTCATAACCGTGGGCAGTAAATAAAAAGGAGGGTATAAGCAGGGGGAAAAGAAAGAAGGAAAGAGACGGGAAGAGGACGGGGCCTGCCGCACGACCATCCTTCCACCGCTCGAGCGGGGCGTTTAATATACAGGCTCGTAACGAAGCCACAGTCGCACGCTGGGTATCGACTCCGACGTACAGTGGCCGGAACTTAATTCGTCAAGCGGGGAATTCAAACATTTAATTACCATCGGCCGGTTCGATAACATAACCTGAATCTCACAGGTGGATTTCATATTTCCCGCTTACCGAATTAAGTTCCGGCCACCGTACTCGTATACGGTTCGGGATCCGGAAGTTTGAAAAAAAAAAAAAAAAAAAAATAGATCGTCAAATACTAAACACATACATTCCGTGGACGTATGTCGGTTTATACATAATTTCATACGCGTATTCGCGCGCGGTGACAGATTGCGAGCGAGAGGGAGGGAGAGAAGAAGAGGTATAAACGGTACAGCTCAGCAGTTGGATCATGACGCGGAGCAGCAATCCAAAGTTCGAGAGCCTGCGACGGCAGGACGGCAACAGGTGAGTGTCGGCACTGGAGCGGTCTGGACGTTTCGAAAAACTCAGATTGGCAGATGACGAAAAGTCGGTGGTGTACGCTCGGAGGGAAAATGTCGGTTTATACTTAGATAAGTTGACACGCGTGTTTGTGCGCAGTGAAAATTTCAGAGTGCGAAGGGAGAAGAAGAGGAGAGGGGAACGAGGTAGAAAAGTAGAGTGCTCCGGTTTGATCATGCCGCGAGGCAACAATCTAAAGTTCGAGAGTCTGCGACAGCAGAGCAGCAGCAGCAACAGGTAAGTGCCGGTGCTGGGACGGAGCTCACGGAGCGGATGATGTGTTTAAAGTGTGATGTTTTGTTAATAAGAGTGAATATAAATCCATGACTGTGTTATTTTTAATCGACCGAGCAGTGATCTGCATAAAATTATGTGTACTACAAGTGTCAAACTGTTAAAATTGTGTTCCAATTTTTGTTACTAATGATGTAAATCGTTACGCTCGACATCACTGATACTATCATCATCGTCATCATCATCATCATCAATCCGTAAATTAGTTAAAAACAAAATTCAAAGTGGCATCGCTTGAGGCATACGTGTCCTTGACGGTTTAATCTTCGGTCACTATTCTACGAATAAAATATGATTTTTCGAAACGAAACGCATTCCGATCTGTTTTCGTAAACAGTTGAAAAGTTATAATGACAGTATCTAGGTGAAACAATTAATCTTATAAATTGTGATAAAATATTAAAGGTAAGTGAATATTAATGTTTGGGATTTTCCTTGGTTTTTATATGCAAGGTGACGTACTTGTGAATAGTATACTTGCTTTAGTAAAATCAATTTTAATTATCTTACACACTTTATCGCACATACTAATAGTTATTATATATCGTTATAAAGAGAAACATTATCTTTTTTTATGAAAATACTTGAATATATTATTCAAGTAAAAATTCCTAGCAAGTATTTTTGAAATCCATGGAACAATTACAACAATAATTATATGTAATCTACGTGGTTTTCTGTACATATCCGCTGTCTGCTAAATAACTGGCTCTTACGTGCGCGATTTACTTGACATACTGTTTGCATACGAACGTAAGTGTTCCTCACATATTTCAATTTTTACCTTTGATGACTAGCAAAAAACCATTTCTGGGTCTAGTGCGTCTTTTACATAATACCGTTTTAATGGTTGTTTGTGTTCGGCTAGCAGAACTTTTCAAGTGTTTATTACTGATTAATTTGTTTTTTTCTTTTTGAATTTGCAATAGTGAAAAATCACTGTTCCAAAGTTATAAGTACACGACTAGATAAAGTAATTAAAAGATTTAACTTTGAGCAAGCAAAAGTTTTATTAAAAAGTCGAACAAACGCTCTATATCGCAAAAACAACGGAAAATAGTTTAAAAATCGGTTGTTTGCTCATATAGTAGTATAAAATTCAAGTTCTGCGAGAAAGTGATGGATACTAAAATTGTAGGTCTTGAAAAAATACAAGTTTTTTGTGATACATTTTACTCTTGAGATGTATTGCACATGCTCTACAGATCACTTAAATTACGAAAATAGCGAAAAATCCGCGTTTGGACCGTTTTAAAAATTAAGGGGGCAACCTCATATGTAGTAATAATTACCTGAAATGTATTTTCAAATCAGATCATGAAGAGATATTGTGGTACGGAAAGGGGGTATTTTATAAATAAGAAACAAATTATTGTATACAATATGTGCTTGTATAATTTTAAATTTAAGAAGACACTTATAAAAAATGGACCACTCTTTAGTTTTTTATCCGAATTGCAATTTTTGAAGTTAGTTTCATTTCTCAAACAATTTCAGATAGAGTCACTAACTGAAATTTTCAAAAAAATTTTACGTGTAAGGAGTTAGGTGTACTTAATTGATCATACGAAAACGTGTGCAGCTTTCATTTCCATTTAAACAATCACACCTAAGTTCTTACGCATAAAATATTTTTTAAAGGTTCAGTTGGTGACTCTATCTGAAATCGTTTGAAGAATGAAACTAACTTTGAAAATTATAAATCGGATAAAAAACCGAAAAGTGGTCGTTTTTTATAAGCGTTTTCTTAAATTTAAAGTTATACAAGCATGCAATGCAGCAAACAATATAAAAAACCGCTGCTAATAAATTAGCAAAAATCTTCCTCGAGATACGTTCTTCTGTTTATTTAAAAAAAAAAAATGTGATTAAATGACGTATCAGGATTATTCAAAATGGTAAAATAGCTATTTTTATGATCTAAAAAATTTAATTATTTAAAAATGAGATGATAATTTTTTTAACCCAATAGTACAAAAACATTGTTAAAAACTCTTTTATTTCAAAAATAATCACCTAATTATTTAACATTGTTACTTAAATTAATATTCGTAACACAACGAAAATTTAGCAAAAACATCATTTAATTATCGTACATGTTTTGAGTTATGATTTGTAAAAAAATTCGTCTTACCTCAATAATATCAAAAATAAGGTGATAGTGCATCAAAATGATAAACGATTGTAAAATAAGCTATTTTTTCTACCGAGAGTGTAGCAGGGTGCCGTAAGCCTCTCGGTTAGCAAATTAAAGCCTTTCCAATCTCGTACTAAAACTACTATTTTGCTTCACAAAATATAATTATTTATAAGATTGGATTATACTTTTTTCGATCGAGAAATATGAATAACCTGGTTTTTATAAATCCATAAAATCGCTTTAAAGATCTGATTAAGGTACATAACTGTATTTTCACTGTTTGACCACTATAAGCATAAAATAATGCACATTTTCATCCCGTAATAATTAAAATCTGTCAATGGAATCACAAGATATGACTAATATTTTACAAAAATCTTAGTTTGTTCAATTAAAAAGGCATAAAATATCCTAGCAAAATGTTTAAATCTGAAGAATATACATATTTTAATTCTAAATAAGATAGAACTATACATAAAACCAAATTAAAAAAATTTTACCCTGAAAATCGCCAATATCGTTTTATCCCCCTAAAAAATCATCAAAGCAACTTTACTAAGGTACAAAACTAGAATTTTTTTCACAGCCACTATGATGATAAAAAAAAACAGTTTACGTTCTGCATGATTAAAATTTATCGATAAGTTCCTGAATCATGACCTACTTTTTATACAAATTTTAGAATTTCTTTAATAAAAAAGAGCGACATAATGTAGAAAGATGATAAATAATGTAAAAAAGCTATTTTGATGCTTCAATAGATGTAATTATTAAGGAAATCAAATTTTAATTTTAAACCCTTAAAAATGCAAGAAAACCGCGTTTTAAACATAAAAAAATCGTCATATCAACCGCAATATGGTATAAAACTTAAATTGTTTTTTCCAGCTAATATGAGGATATTTAAACAAATATTTTAAGCCCTGGATCATCGAAGTCGGTCTGAGAGTTTATGAGAAATGACTGATATTTCAAAAAATTGAAGTATTTCTTTTATAAAAAAGAAATGACACAATGTAGACAGATTATTCAAAATGAAAATACAGCTATTTTAATACTCTATGAGATATAGTTATTAAGTAAATCAAATTTAAATTTGTATACCCCTAAAATAACAAAAAATCGCTTTTCAGACAAAAAAATCGTCATAATAACCTCAATAAAGTATAAAACTTAAATATTTTTCTGAACCCCTGTACATATATAAAACAAAACAGTACAAGCCCTGGATCTTTGATATTATAAAATACCTCGTTTCCGTATAACAATATCTCTTCATGATTTGAAAGACAACTTGGTTAATTATTGCAAATTCATTGCTATGACACTGCTAGAAAACTCTAAATAAGCAAAATCGTTTTTTATTGGCAAAATAATGGTTCAGCAGTATCTAACTTTTTTTTTTTTTTTTTTTTTTTTTTTTTATATTATACTGCTGTACACGTCCGGCTCCTATTAAGGGCACTACTCTGGGCATTGAGCAGTTGGGAAAGGGCAGGGATGAGGGATGGGAGGGGGTAGGGGGTACTTACAACTAATCGGTGCATTGCCTGAGTCCTGACCGGGTGTCTACGTATAAACACCAGGACTAACTCCTGCACACCTCCCGCTCACGTTGTCCCCAACGTAAGAGAAACAGCTTTAATCGAACTCCGAAAAAAAGCAAGCGGAGCGAACCCTAGGGAAACGACGAGACTCGAATCGAGTCCCGCCTATTACATGCCTACACACTGTACTTGATTCCGGAGATCGACGAAACTGCAACTCTACCGCTGCGCCAACGTGCCGGTAACTTTATATTTAATGAATCATTACTGT
The DNA here is from genome assembly GCA_030522625.1 of Copidosoma aretas. NCBI lineage: Eukaryota > Metazoa > Arthropoda > Insecta > Hymenoptera > Encyrtidae > Copidosoma > Copidosoma aretas. Next base: position 27,290 of record JAPYYV010003811.1, read on the forward strand.
CCAAGTTATAGATTTCAAATAATATCAACTTTTTTTTTGTAAAAAGATTTTCCCTACTATTCTATCAAACGCTCTGTAGACGATAAACATCGTTTAAAATTAACTAAAGAATTATTATTTTACAATAGCTAACGTTTTTGTTTAACGTTAATGAATTATCCAACATCTTTTAAAAACTAAACAGTGTGTCAATTGTATTTACGGCACTGTCTGCTCTGATAACATAATCATCAGTTGTGTTTTATATGTACAAGCAGTTCTTTTCATAAATATATCCACTTGTTTGTGAAATATAATTTATAATAATTCAGAAATGAAATATTTTCACTATTTCCCTTGTTGTATACTCATAACTTTGAAGTAGAGGTTTTTTAATTCAACTAATTTTGAGAGTTCTTGGTAAACTAGAGTTCAGAAGTTACTTACAACAATCATGTAACATACTACTCGCAAAATTATAGTTTGAATCGGAACATTTCAGAATAACTAGTAAGTAGAGGGGTTAAAATATGTTGAAAAAAATTTTTTAACGCTTGCTACAAGTGCTCAAGGTATACCATTCGCAAGAACGTCACAAGGATCTCACATTAAGTTTCTAATTGCTTGTTTTGATTAAGAGCATCTTGAGAGTAACAAAACGTTGAATCGCGAGTCAGTCTTTGAAATCGCTTGATTACAACTAGACACGATTTATCTATTCGTTTTACAATATAAAAATTGTGATTTTAGATAATAGCTATAGAAAGCGAAATCTACCTGGATTTGCGGTTTTGGAGTTGACAATACAACTTTGCTTCATGCGTGATTCGCCGAAAGTGAAATTTGTATGGAGAGTGAGAAAATGGTTACTATTGTGGCATCTTTTACGTCACTACTTAGATGCTATATCGATTTTTTTGGAATCAAAGTTAATATCGTCGCGAGGTGTTATTTTATTACTGTATCTTTATGTTCGACATAAGTTAAAAAAGAGACGCTGAAATTTACAAGGAATTAAGTGATTGTTCATGATGTAGTATTTAAGTATCGATATAAAGCTGCGTGTTGGATAAAAAGTAATTTAGAATTTTTAGTGAGTGGCTATGATATTAAATCTGTTATGACTTGCTGTAAAGTAACTTGAGTGATCAATCATTTAATACATGTGCAAAATGGTTTTTACGAGGGTTTTCACGTCGTATACCTTCCTTTTTTATTACGACATCGGAAAAAGTAAGATTAAAGTTTCAATAAACCAAAGTGTACACATAAATGTCAGAATCAATGTAAAGTTACTGACAAGTACTTTCAAAGATATTGTGAATTAAATGTCGGCTGGTAAAAAAGAGGCTATAGGAGAACCGAATGCACCATCGGCTTCCTGTGGTCGCACCAGTTATAACCTACCGATTTGGGGTAGCTTGACGAGATAAAACGAAGTATCGCAATGGTTTTTCGATAAAAAATTTTCAAGCGCTTGAATCGTCACTCTTTTTACTTTCTTTATCTACTTTCGCTCGCATCTTTAGCCTATTTTTTGGTTATCGATGGTTCTTCATTACTGATGGCGTTTTCAGGAATACAGTTTTATCCAAAATGTTTATTCAAATTTCAAAGATAATCCGGGGGATGGGTAGCACTGTCATGCAGCATTATTTTTGTACCAAAGAGGGTCTGCTTTATCATCGAATGAAAGTAACATCAGGTTTTCCAGCAAAATCAGTTTTACCAAAAACGTTACGAAAAATAAGTCGTCGCGTATACCATCCTAAGCTCCGACACCCACGAATGTCAAATTCGACCATCCATTACCTCGAAAAACGGCAGCCTGCACCTGCATCCCGACGCCCGACAAGCCACTCCGATTTACCGACGGCCAGTCTCGCGAGCCGCAACGCCGAGCTTCCACCGCGATCCCAGGCGCGTCGCCCCCGGTACTTTCATCCGCAAGCTCCAGCCCCGCGCGTCGCACGAAACGCGCGCAAGCTCCGATCGATCAGCATCAACTTTGCTCCGCACCACGCAGGCTTCTCCCTCGACCCCCTGTTCGGCGCTCCATCGCCACCTGCGGCCCATCGTTAACTGTATCGTACTTAACCTGATCGACCATGCGACGGTAGTCGGGACGGACGGTTTTGGAAAGTGCGAGCTTTTTGTTGTTGTTGTTGTTGTTGTTGCTGTTGTCGCTGATTAATGTGAAATGTGTGCGGTGCGGTGTATACTTGATCCGCAGGTGAGGTTCTAACCGACGGCTATGTGGTGGTGTCCGCGGGTAAAGTCGAACCGTGTGATTCAATAGCTCGAGAGTGTAAGATTATTGCTCCGCTGATCGAGTTAGGGCACTTTGATTCATTTACTCCGATTAATTCAATAAGCTAGGCTCGATTTTTTTTTTTTTTTTTTTTTTTTTTTTTTTTTTTTTTTTTTTTTTTCTTTTTTTTATTTTGTTGTTGTTTTATTGTTTTTTTTTTAAACTCGCCAAAGTGCGTTTGGTGCACTGCATGGAATATTCTAAAGGGGAGCTTGCAGTGCTCTTGAAAGAGAGATAGCTTTCCAGCGAAACCTCATTGCGTATAATACCGCCTGATCCACTGCAGAGGGTTGCATTCGAGACTTTTTTTAATTAATTTTTGTTGAGATGATTTATATTTTTTCAAGCAGAAAACTTGCACTTTTCCTGTACATTGTTATCTTTTAGTTGCTACCAAAGGAATATTTTTAACGTTGTACTTCCAACGTCCTTCGACTTAGACCACTGAGTTACGTGACGATCTCGTAAAGTGTCTAATTACGCTAGTCATGTAATTATTCATCCGAGTGTTTCTTCTCTTTTATTCTTTTTCTCATTGACAAACATACAAACATTTTTTTCTGCGATAGAGCTGCTGTATAGTTATAACGTATAACTATTTATAACAATGACAAAATAAAATTCGTATTGTAATTGGAAAATCGCCCGCACTCTTGGTACCGTATTCATTAGTGACAGCCAATACAATAATTTCACAAGTAAAATGTTCGTCCGACATTTAACATCATAAATCCAACGAAAGAATTGTTTTCCACAGGCTAATCGGATTTGTTTGTAAAATGTTGAGCTGTACTCTATCGAAATCAATTTTCCTCAATAAAGTGATGCTGCTGCTTCTCGCCTCTCGAGTCTCGCGCGAATGAGTACTCTGAAGGCTGGGGTGCTCCTTCTACCGACGACATTGCTACACGGAAACAGGTTGTTGCATTTGTAAAAAAATACTCCAAGTAGTTAGTGGCTGGTTGGCGTGCGCTCATCTCTGGTTTGGTGAACGTAAAATATCAAATAATATCTTTGGTTGCTCATTTTCAATTTATTATTTTCTTTTTGTCGGTATTTTTAAGCATGAATTTTATAATTCTTAGTGAGAACTAAATATCACAAGTACATTTATAATATTTACAATTATCGAGGATACACATTAATATTGACTAGTGATTATTTTATTCTGGTGACATACAAAGCCAATATTTCGACTCTTTGATTGAACCATAATCAGGACTAAAAATACAAGAATATTATAAAACATATAAATACCATTATTGGAAAAAAGACAATTATAATATTACCAAAATGTAACTGACTTAAATTCAATGACTATAGTTTATTGCATCACACTTTTTTTAATTAACTCAGGATAATGGCACAATAAAGATGCTGAAATGTTAGCTTTGAATGTTTTAATCAAACTTTTCTTGAGTTATAAGTATGATATGAATGAACTTTAATATTCCTTGAAAAATTCTGAAAGTGAGGATATTTAAACTAGTTTTTAAGATGAATGAGTTTTAAATGCCGTCTTTTAACATAGGTTACAATTAAATACTGCAACCAGAGTTTAAAAGACATAATAAAAAAAGAAAAATAAGTAGAAACCTATAGAAATTTTTTTTATTATTATTTTCAATGTATGGGGCGACCTTATGAAATACAAATAAATAGAATACAATAGGGACCTTGCATGAAAATTTTTTTCAAAGTTTATTTCGTCCGTCAGGTAGATCAACGAAAAAAATTAGACACATATTTTTTTTTTGATATGTAAACAAAAATTGTCGGGGCTACAGCTCGTCAAAGTTCGGGAGTGGGAGGCGAGTGACTTCACTGTGCAGTAATCGGTATATAAAAATCATACTCAAAGTGGAAAAAGCAGTGATTTGTAATAACTACGGGAAGATTAAAGACGACTAGAACCATCGTTTATATACATTGAGACCCAAGTTATGAATTTTTCAAAAAAGTGCTGATTCAGTGGTTAAATGCACTTTACGAAGGAACCGCTGGGGCCGATTAAAGCCCACCGGGGCACATTTCATCCATTTTTTACTGCGCATATAATAAACCTATTCTTTTTCTCGCACAACTTTTTTTTTTTTAATGCACAAAACTGTTGTTGCGACCTTTACGTACATTCGGCAATTTTTTTACACAATTATACGAACATATTTCTTCTAAATTATTTTAATTTACTTTTAGATATTAAAAATTACATGCGAGAATTTTTTTTCCAATATTCTAGTCAGTACGAAGGTAGAACGTGTATGAATGCTTCAGAACGAAATTTACCCCCACTCCTAAACTTTAATGCACTCCATACACAACGTTTTTTTTGTGTATGAAAAAAAAATACGTGTATAATGTTTTTCGTTGATCTACCTGACAAACGAAATGGATTAAAAAAAAAAATTCATGCAAGGTGCCATACTCTATAATACATCAAGTTTGTATAAATATTATCCTCAATAATGAATTAAGGAAGGGATAATAATTAAAATAAGCAAGAGATTAGTATTCCAAAATTTAAAGGTTATCGAAAAAGTTATATTTCTCAGTGACATATCATACAATCGTTGCTTTATAATTTGTTTAAATGTATGATACTGTCGTATATACATACAGGGTACATCCTGAATTTTTTTCAAATTTTTTCCTCATTTATCAATCAAAATATCGTGTGAAGATAAAATTCACACTCTTTGCAATTAACATAATGATCATTCAATTTTAATAAACAAGGGCTAGGTTTTTTTCTCTATTTGAATAGCTATGAATTCACCGTCTCAGATTTTCTACAAAAGTCGTATCGATTGTTATAAATGCATTCATTCATGAAAATCGAAAAGAATTTCTAAACAAATACATATTTAAGAATAATACACCTTTTTTAAAAAAATCAAAGGCTGTGAATTTGTATCTATATTTAGATAGTAAAAAAAACTACCCTTCGTTTTTTAAAAGTGGATAAAAATTGAACAATTTTAATTACGAACTGTGCTGATTTTTTATGCACACGATAGTTTAATAGATAAGTTAGGAATAAATGTAAAAAAAAAATCCATGATGCAACCTATGTATATGACAGTATCATACATAAAATTAGCAACAATTACATGATATGTGACTGAGTATAACTTTTTTCATAACCTTTAAATTTTGGGATACATCTGTCTTAAAATAATTCATAATACATACCATTTTGCAGTGCAAAACACTATACTCGATGATATATTCTTCTTCAATCGATTCCAATAAATCATAAATAATTTAGGATACATGAAAACTCGTGTATCAAAAAATAAAATTTGTCTCGGTTGCGCAATGTTATAAAAAAAAACTTTTTTAAATGAAAAATCAGACCTTAATTATTATCATTGTCGAAAGCTATCGAGTCCCGTACTCGTGCAGTACAGCGTTCACCAAAATAATCAAACCAATAGACCCGAGAGGAGATGTGCACACGCTCCGCCGAGCGGAACGTCCGTCCGATAAGCTCATGAACAACCCCCCGCTCATGTACCACCCCGCAGAAGCACGCGTGCCGGGTGAGACGGAGAGCGAGACTCGGGAGGATGGTCCTGCCGTCGGGGGGCGGATTGGACTTTGACGGGGGCCGCGAGACCAGCTACTTCGCCCTGCAGCCGTCGAACCTGAGCTCGCCCAGCTCCGACGAGCTCGGCGGCACGCACTTTATGCGCGAGCCCTCGCTCGAGCACGGCAGCGACGGCCTGTGTCCTGGGATTTTTTATTACTATTGGCACAAGTGAGTCCCCCGTTGGTGCTCGTGTTTCGTTTTTGCGCACTTCGATGCATCAGTGGAAGAACGTATCATCTTGGATATGTATGATAAAGATGTATCATCCGTACTATAAAAACGTTCCATCTCAATGGGAGTATTGTTGAAGGTAGAACGTTTTCAAAATACATTTCTGAGATGATACGTTTTTCATGCTTGTTGTTTTCTTCGATTGAGGTATCTATTTGTTGGTAGTTAGATGTAGTTTTGAATTTTTTTTTTTTTTCGAAGGTGTACCCCATGTATAGACGCATGAGTTTGCTTTTTTAGTTCAGCGTAATTTTTATTTTAGAATCGCTGGAGGCGCCAGAAGTTTTGTTTTACTTTCCTAGATTGTAGTGATAGGTTGCAAGTTTATAGTTTTATTGGTAGTTGCCCGATTTTGTTGATAGATCGCTTGATGATGGTTTAATTAATTTTATTTACTTTCAAGTTTCAGTAGAGAGTAACAAAATTGCAATGCGATTTCGTTAATTTTTTTGATAAATTGAAGTCGATTATTTTAATTCTTTGTGAGTTAATAAAATAAAACTTGACTGTTTGAACTTGTAATCATTTAATGCATCTACTCTGTTCGACTACTCCAACTACAAAATTTTTGTTTATGCTGGTAGTAATTGATAGTTGAGAAATTTCGTTGGTTAATTTAGTAATATATCAACGTCATGTATAACAATCATTACGTCCCTGCATTTGCAAAAAACATTACAATCGTTCCAACAAAAAATGTGATGTTTAAAAGTTCCACATTAAGTACCGACGAAAACATGAAATTTTTTATTTTTCAACGTGAAACAAAAATATCACGTTTTGACATTGTACGATGAAAAACTTTCCTTTATAAATTTTTAAACAAGACTCGTATTTATTCTATATAGTTTAAAATTTTGAGTTGAATGCTTTTTTTAATTTATGTGAAAAATTATACATTTAGCTGGTAAACAAATTTCAAAGAGCAAAATTTTGTAGTTAAAATGAGATACAATATCAATTTGATTCTCAAATAAATTAATGAAAAAAAAAAGAAAAAAAAAAGAGAAACAGCTGTGTAAAAACGTCATAGGAAAACACGAAAATTGAAGAAAATAAATGATACTCTATACGTTAAAAAAATATCATATTTCGTTACACTACAGTTTAACATGTTAAATAACACCAATTTTTTTTTTTTATGTTTAAAATACATATTTTTTGCCTAAATCTTTCAAAAGATGCTTCAATAGAAAAACATAAATATTTTTGAATGTAATGTTTTAGATACAATAAGTGAAAACTTGATGTTTTTCGTCGTAAAATTTTAGAATGTAATGAATACCTTTTATTTCAAATTTTTGAAACAAAATGTTTGTCGTTTATAGCGTCGATATGATTTTTATGAAGCACATTATGTTCGAATTTTTGTTCCCACACACAGAAAGCTACTGTATTCACATAAACGTGTATTTGAAATAAACAAGAAATAAGTATTGATAATATATGCTGTGATCTATCTGTTACGGTACTACGGCACCGATATTTTCTAATTTATCAGTAGAATAATTCAAGCTGCTAAAATAATTCATTCGA
>JAPYYV010003813.1:0-24825 GCA_030522625.1 Copidosoma aretas
AGGTTACGGATCTGACATTTCGACCCTTAAATGATCTGCAGATCAAAATGTATACTTTAAAATCAGGTCTTATAGCGTGAAACAGTTGGGCACCAACACAACACGTACTTTGGCTCCCATGGGGTTACCTGTTTTACTCTTAAGTCTGCGCACGAGATCAGGACACCGATAGTGCAAGTTTCGCCGGAATGACCCATATATATGGGGCATTCTACGTGCCCCGGTGACCTGATGCTATCTAAAATTAGTTTAGGTTTTTTAAAGTTCATAAATGCAAACAATGTTGCTCACATTATCTATTTTTAGATGCTGTTTGGGGATGTAAGAAAATTATAATTTGGTTACAATATAGCTGCCTAAACTACGTGACCAACAACTTCTTTTTTTGATAAAACGATTGAAAATCTCGCTACATTAATCAGATAACGGTTTACAAAGGCTTTAATGAAAGATTATCTATCCTTCTTTCAAAAGCAGTATGTAAAGAATTATTTTTTTGCTTTAAAATCTAAAATGGCTGCCTAAATCGCGTGATCGACACTTTTTATTCAGTAAAACTATTATGAAATTTTCTGCATCCATCAGATTTGGGTCCAAGAAGGCCTAAATAAATAGTTTTATATTGAACTTTCGAGAGCTATATTAAAGAAATTTTTTGTCCGTCATAAAATCCGAAATGGCAGCCTATACCATGTGACCGACATTTTTTATCAAAACGAATGTAAAACTTGCTTTAATAATGAGATTAGGTTCTACAAAGGTTTAAATAAAAGGATTCCGATTCTACTTTAGGAATCTATTGTAAAATTGTTTTTTCTTTGCCAAAAAAATCAATATGCCAGCCGAAACAACGTGATCCATACTTTTTTTATCTGAATAATTGTAAAACTCACTACGTAAATCAGATTAGGGTCGACAACGGCTTCCATTAAGGTACTAAATTCTACTTTTAAAATCAGTATGTATGGAAAATTTGTTTGCTTTAAAATGGCGGCCTAAACCAACCCCCCACTTTTTTCTTCCAAAACCAATGTAGAACTCGCTGCATTATTCTGATTGGATTCTACAAACGTTTGACTTATAGGGCTCAGATCCCACTTTAGGAAGCTTTTGACAAAACTTTTTTTTGCCGTAAGATTCAATATGGCAGCTTGAACAACGTGACCCATACATTTTTTATATAAAAAATTGTAAAACTCACTACATCAATCAGATTGGGGTTCACAAAGGCTTACATGCAAGGGTCTTACTTAAAAGAAATGTAGATAAAAACATTGTTTTGCTTTAAAATCCAAAATAGCGGCCCAAACAACGTGACAAGAATAAGCTATTCAAGTTGTACATTGATTTAAGAGAGACTCTAATGAATTTTCTTCCTTATAAGGCTGTACTAGTACTGTTCTAGCCCGTCTTAAGTTCCAATATGCGAAATAAACTGTTACTTTCAACTTGCTACTACTTACATGATTTTCGTTGATGAATCATCACAAAAAAATATGTGTTTTTCATGAAGTCTTATAGATTCTATTTGTATCTGTTAAATCTTGATAACTAACAAAACAGCATCAAACGTTTTAAAACATTTTATACACTTTTAAATTTGATCAGACAAACGTTTTAAAAACGGATCATACACTTTCAAATTAGAACTAACAAACGTTTTTTTTTTCACTTAAAAAACTTTCTTCTAACGTTTGCGAAACATTTTATTGTCCATCTGTGCATAAAGTAGTTGCCGTTAAAAATGTTTCTAAAACGTTGAAAAATAGCTGAAACAAGCGTTTTACACGAATTTTTTTTTGGCGTCCACAAAATCAGAATGATTATTAAAACTAGTAATAATTGTACAATAATTGAATGAAAAATTGTTTTGCATATTCTACGGAACCGGGAATGGAACTTGACCTACCAACTCTACAGCTAAGCGTGTTATCCACTCAGCCATTGTGGACTTAACAAAAGTATAAGAATTTTCAGCTATATACGTTAAATTATAAAATGTTTTTGATTTCATATTCAAAAATAATAATAATAATAATGATAATAAGTAACATTCATTATAATAAAAAAAATGTGGTTCACGTGGTATAGTATGCCATTTTTTATTTTATGGCGATCAATTAATTTGTTTAATATAGCTCTTGAATGTACAATCTGGGACCTCTTAGTGAGGCTTTTGTAGACCCAAATTAGACTGATGCAGAAAGATTAACCATAGTTGAATTAAAAAAAAAAGTGTCGATCACATGATTTAGGCTGCAATTATGGATTTTAAAGGACACAAATAATTCTTCACATATTGCTTTTAAAGAAAGTATTCGGAACCTTTTATTCAAGCCTTTGCAGACTTTTATCTAATTCACTTTGTACAATCGTTTGGAAAAAAAAAGTATGGGTCGCGTACTTCAAGCTTCCATTTTGGATTTTATGTCAAAAAATAAGAATCCTCAAAAGCTTTATAATGTGAAATCTAAAACCTTTTATTCAAACCATTTTAGGACCCAATCTGATTAATGCAACGAGTTTTATATTCGTTTTAATAAGAAAAAAAAGGTGGAAAACGTCGCTAAGACCACTATTTCAAATTTAATGATAAAAAAAATTTATTTTATGTAGCTCTCGAAAGTACAATCCTGGACCTTTTTTTGTAGGCCTTTGAAACCTAAATCTGATAGATGTAGAAAGTTTTGAAATTATTTTACTAAATAAAAAGTCTCAAAATGTGGTTCAGGCCGCAACTTCCGATTTTAAAGAAAACAAATAGTTCTTTACATATTGCTTCTAGAAAAAGGATTTATGACTTTTTATTTAAGGCTTGATAGAGCTTAATCTGATTAATAAAGCGAGTTTTTCATACAAAAAAACAGTGTAGGTCACGTGGCTCAGGCAGTCATATTTAGACCAAAATTTTTATTTTCCGACATCACCACACGGCATCTAAATCTAAAAAGAGCATGCCACATGTTCTATATATACCAGTGGGGCTTCGCCCCCTGCGCGAATAATTTATTTTTTAATTATTATATATGCATAAAAACAGAGATTACCAAAGCAATCTAATAGAGAGAATTCTTGTCTCTTGATAAATTTTTAAAATTGTTTTTTTCTGCCTCTTTCCTTATCACCATCCCTTTTTTTTAACGTATTTTAATTTTTCAATAGCTCTCCGAGACTCAATTAAATTTTTCTTTCTGTTACTTTTTTTACCTTTCTTACCTTTGTTTAATTTTATCATCTCTTATTATTTTATTCATGCATTTTGCGTTAGTCACTGATTCTATCTTTACTCTTTCTTTTATTTTTTATGTATTCTATGAATCTATCTATAATCCATATTTTTTGCTCAATTATTGTGGAATCCTTTTTATTAATTTTCAATGATTTGTAGCTTTACAGATTTTTTCATTTACAGTTCTTCTGCTACCTGTGTAATCACATTACGCAACCTGTCCTATTTTTTAAAGAGATTCATTTCATGTGTATATTCGCCTAACAGCGCGCTCTGCTTGCTAATTTTCCAATTATTTATATTTAGAATGCAAATCATTTAAATAATTATATAAAATTTCTTACAATAATAATCAATGTTTCCTCTTATTATTAAATAAGCCTATAATTGCTTTATTCTACAATTTTAAAAATGATTATTGAAATATATTTCAATCTTTTTTTAGTTTTTAAATATTCTAATTTTGTTTATGCTGTTGTGAAAATATTCATTTTAAACAATTTCCAATTTAAAAAATAATATAACATTCAAAAAAAACGATGCTTGGGCTAAGACTTCGGACAGATACACAGACGTGATGGATTGTGATTTTACATAACAAATAATCAAACCTAACTAAGCACATATTACAGAGTGCATTTATATAGAAAAAATGTGATACCTTTTTTTGGGTTAACTCACCGGCTCTTTTTAATAGTACCATTACTTTAATTACTTATAGAACAACTATAATAGCTATGACGAGCATACTAAAAATAATCAGGCTTTTGAATGAATTTCATCACATCTTGATTACAATATTATAAGATTATCTATATTCTTATATGAGTACAATAATTCCGTCGAATAAATGCATTTATGCTCTTTACATTTTATGAGCACTGTTTACACATTTTATACAATTACCACTATTCGATTTTAAAAGCTTTTCTGATTTTTAGTGATTTTATAATTTTTTTCTAGCTAAAGAAACTCCTTACTGTTTAGAATATTTTAACTGCGTCAATTCCAATGTTTGGTTATTATAATCAAAATTTTTCTACTCGATGTATTGTGAAATATGTTAATGAAATTTGTAAAATCAATTACAGACTCAAAATTAGTTACATCAAAGAGAGTTATCATTTCTTCAGAGGTATTCTTTCCTTTTTTTTTTTTTAATACTCATATATAATGTAATTTTAATTTACAAAATAATTTATTGAAGATATAAACAGTACAACATCAAACTTCAGACAAATCTCATTTTTCAAAGAACAAAGTAAGGAAAAATTATTTAAATGTGCTGAATGTAATAAAAGTTTTAAAAGATTAACACATTTAAATAGACGTATCATTATTCATAATAAAGGACATGAAAAAAAAAATTTGAAAAAAATGTGGTAAGGGTATTAAAAGATCAGTCGGCTTAAAGAGCTTCAGAAGTTTCGCTCAGAGGGGCGAGGAACGGGAGTCCCCCCTTTCATACACGAGTCTCCGCTACGTATGTGCGATATAATTTTATTATTTGATCCATGAAAAATAAACATTGTTTTAAACTTTCTACTTTATCTCTTGTGCTTAAGCCTAAAACTGCTATAACTGTGCTTTGCTCCCGACCTGTCGTGTTCTTCCGTGCCGGGAAACTTTTTTGTTAAGAACCACACTTATCGGTCCATGTCCTAGTTTTAAACTTTTAATGCATCCAATTCAAATTGAAATAGATATGTTTGTATCCTTTATTCATTTCCCAAAATCAACATTTTCCTTTTTGATATGTTTATTACCAGTATCTTTCTTGTACTTTATTTAACTAAGTATTTCTGCATACATTTTCTATCTTCAATATGCTAGGCACCTTGAACAACATCATTAGATAATTTGAGACAGTTAATTCTTGGTTTGCCTACTGTTACACCTCCTGCTTTATTTTATATTCAATTATCGCCTATTTTTTAGACAAATAAACTTAAAAGTACCAGGCTTCATGGACACCCTTGCCTTTTTTTTTTCATAGTTTTCAATAAATTTTCTAGCCCCTGATCGTAATCAACTGTTATTATTTGTGAATTTTTAGATTCTCTATAACATTTTTGTCATTTTGATCCTTATTTCTCCTAAATTCTTGCTTTCAATTAAATTATTTAGTACAAAAATATGATATCTTGTTTTTCCTTTTGTTCTGATAGCAAACTATCTCTCTTTTATTACTTATTACTTCGCTACCAATTTTTCTACATTCTCAGCGATTGTAATTTCATAAATATTGTATGTTACATTTAAAAAGATGCTCCTCGGTAGTTGTATAGTGCTTCTTATCCTTCCCTGCCTTGTGAATTTGATTTTAGATTCATGCTAATACCCACGCTTCGATAATATGTGTGTTAGTTTATAAGCTATGAAGTTTGTTTGTCAAATGAATAGTTCATATAATTTGTAGATTCTTGAAACAGTTTTCCATGATTCTGTCTTTTCCTATATCTTTTCTATTTTTTATTCACCGCAAGACATTTTTTTTAATAATGGACATATTCATGTAAAGAATCACCCTATTGAGCGCTATAGCGCAAATTCTTAGCATAAATAATGCCGAGAGAAGCTTTGAAATCTTAAGGAGTAGTATTTTGCATTTAGGTATTTGAATGCATCAGCATAAAAGCTTGTCTTATCGCTAATTCCAGAATTTTCATAAGATCGATAATGATGCATATGAAATCTATCTCCCTAAGACCCTAATACGACTTTTCGTTTCAATGTGTAGGATTCTTTACGAGGCTTGCATACGTATTATCATACATTTTTGGTGGACGATTATGAATATCGTGATTATATTTATTACCATCAATTGCTACATAATCAATTTTCATAAAAGTTGGTTTTTCATTCAGGTATTTGTATCCTCACAAGAAAGTAATAGTATTGTCAAAATTTATTACTGAAGGAGAAACATGTTTGTGGCGGGGCTGGGGGGAGGTAGGGGGGAGTCTGGTGGGAAGCTAAGAGGGAGCTGGGGGGGATCAGAGGGGAGCGAGGAGGAGTAGGGTCAGCGGTGGGGAGCGGGGGGTGTAAAGGGGAGCAAGGGAAAGCGGGGGAACTAGTACTCACCCTAAAACCATACAAATATATAATATAGGAATATATATCTATACACGTGGGGATCGGCCCCTGGTCGCTTCGCACACCAGCCGCCATATTTCAATGTTGAAACTCTTATGTCTGAATAAAAAGTACAAGAATTTATTTTTTAATATTCATATGGGTGCAAACATAAATAATTAATGGAATCTCATGAAAATTTGCTAAAAATTCGAACAAGTATAGCCAATACATTCAATGATTTCACTAACTTATCAAGTCATTGTTACTAATTGACAACCAATAAGGACTCTTTCTGTTATTTTAGGTTAATGTTGATACATATGTATACGTACATCATCTTTAGGCAATCATTATATTATTATTACAGAAATTGTTAGGATCACTTTTTTTTTTGTTATTATTCAACTTTTTAGAATCAATAATGGATATAAGTTCATAGTAAGATATAATTTTCAATTTTTCACTTAATATTTGTAAGTGTTAATTTTTTGATTTCATTATTTTTTCATTTCTTATGTGGATTTTCATACACTTCTATATTTTCTTGTCTTAGTCTATAACTATTATAAACGTATATCCCTCTAAACACTAGTAATTTTATTTTTAATAGAGTATAATACGTAATTGATCAAACATACTATGATATTTTAAAATTTCTTTATACATGGACATTATATCGTAATTTATAACTCAAAACATATTACTCCCCTTCGATCTAAATCCTGCAGAGCCCTATATACCCACATATATATGTTATACATTCACGTTAATCATCTTTCTTCTGCATGTCGTTCCATTCTCTTCTAGTCGTATATTTCTGACTTATATTATAATTATTTGTTTTTTCCTTTTTACATAACAAAATTTGCTTAATTTTTTTTTTTTTTTTTTATTGCAGAGCATACAGCCTATCACTTAAAACTTTTAAACTTAATGGTATGTTTTTCTCTTGACTTTGTTTTTCTCTCTCTGTTTTTTTTTTTTTTTTTTTTTTTTTTTTTTTTTTTTTTTTTTTTTTTTTTTTTTTTTTTTTTTTTTTTTTTTTTTTCTCTTTTCTTTTTTTTATTTTCCTCAGTTTATTTTTCTTAGCTGCTCTTTTTATGAATCCTACGTTTTCCCATCCTTTACTTTTTCGTATAGAACTTTAACCTCTTTGGCTATTTTAGTTGATTTTTATTGAGTCCGTTTATCTTTCGATTAAGCATAAATTAGACTATATACCGCTGCTCATTTTTAATACGTGAAAAAAAAAATTTTTTTTTCCTTCTTCTGATGACTATTTCTAGTCTAACTATCGCTTCCTCTACTTTTTTTGTATATCCCTGTTTGTTTGCATTTAAAACGAACATGATATTTGTAAGTCGAAATCTATTTTTTATCCTTTCTTTTTACTTTTTTATTCCCTAATCCCTGCCTACTCTTCCCGCCTCTAGTTTTCATAAATATCCTTATTTCTAAGCATTCAAACTCAAATACATTTTTTAAATCTGCCTTCTATTTTTCCTGTTTCATAGGCAAGTCTTTGCTACGTATGTGCAATATAATTTTATAATTTAGTCCATGAAAAGTGATATTTTATTTTAAGTTTCTACTGTAGCTCTTTTGCCTAAGCAAAAAACTTCTTTGACTACTCATTGCACCCTACCGGTTGTTTTTTCTATTTGCCACGAAAGTTTTCTTTTAAGGAGCACAAAGGGTCCAAGTCCTCTTTTAAAACATCCATTGCTTCCAATTCAAATTGAAACAGATCTGTTTCTATCCTTCTTCATTCCTAAAAAACAATAATTTTCATACAAATACAGTTGATACATTAAATAATTTTACTGATTTATCAAATAATTGTTACTAATTTAAAACTGATCATGACTCTTTTTGTTATTTATGGTTAATATTAATATATCTGTTTATACATATTAGGGTTGTCCTAATTTGGAAAATTTAAAAATTTTATTTTATGATAGTCCTAAATCGTGTTTAAATAAATTTAAAAAAATGCACGCCGAATTGCAGCTTGTAATATCATTATTAACCTGTTTACCACGACGGTCAAAGTTTCAAGTGAATAATAGTATGCGAAAAGTTCTTTTGTCTTTTGAATTTTTTAAACCTTGTATAATTAATGAAAAATAATAATACTTATAAATTATAGTAGGAAATTTGACGTTCTTCAAAAATGTCTCTAATGATTTTTCGCTTAGTCCACTCGTTTTGTGGTTATTCGAGGTCAAAGTTTAACCTTAAGTGTTATATGGTGATATTTATGATTATTTTACAATTTTTTCCGAAATTTCCTCTTTTTAAAAAAAATTACTATTCACCATTAATACTCATAAAACAACTTACAAAGCTATAAAGAACATTCTAAAAACAGTCGGAGTTTTTAATAAATTTCATAACATTTATATTTCATTATCATGAGATTATGTTTAGATATATATTTGTACAATAATTCTGTCGATTCAATGCATTATGCTGATTACATTTTTTTGGCGCTAGTTATGACATATCTCAGAATATTCTATTATATAATTGTGACCATTCTACTTGAAAAGCTTTCATAATTTCTAGTGATTTTATCATGATATTTTTTTCAGCTAAAGAGACTCCTTACCGTTTGGAATATTCAGATTGTGTAAATTCTAATATTTTATTATTATGAACTAACTTCTTCTACTTGATGTTTTGTAAAAATTTGTAAATACAATTTGAAAAATTTATTGCAAACATTAACTTTGTTATATGAAAATAGTTCTATTTTTTGACAGGTATACTTGTGTCATTATTTTTATCACTTATAGTTGATTAAATTTTAATTTACAAAATAATTTATTTAAGTCATCAATAGTATAACATTCAACTTTAGACAAATCTAATTTTTTAAAGAGGCATTAGTATCTGGTTTTTTTTGAGGAATAATTTTTTAGCTCATTTTAGAAACAATTTGAGCTGTAGGGAGCTGGGGGGGGGAGCAGAGTAGGACCAGGGTGGATTTAAGTGGGGGCGAGAGGCAGCAGAGGGGAGCTAACCTGAAATAAATTAGGTTCAAAATCACGTAAAAATAAACGACTAACTACGTCATTTGAGGGGGAGCTGTAGGGAGCCGAGTGGGAAATGAATTAGCGGGGGGGGGGGGGGGCAGGCTGGAACTTACTTTTGTTCATACAACTATATAATATCGGAAGATATATATTCTGTGTATTTTATATTTTACTTCTAATGTTTCATGTATATTTTGTATCTAGTATTTTTTATTTTACAGTTGCCTCAGCATAACTGCGATGATTTATTAATAACTGTTCAATTCACTATGCAATAAACAAGCTCATATAACATGCTGTGTCAAGTTATTTTATTAGTACAACAGCTTTTAATAAGTGGCAGTGCACCACTTAGCTAAAAATTTTGCACAATGCAATATATCTTTAGAGGAAGTTCTTAGTTTCACAACTATACACTAAGCCAAACGGAGAAGGATACTTAGCAGACCAATGGCTGGCCGTATATCTAGATCTCTAGTCCTGCTTCGGTTGCATTATCATGAAGTAACGAAATGCAAAGGCAGTATTGTGGGACAAATTTATTTTAATTCTATCATTAGGAGATATAAAGTATCAATTGTTCAGGGACGACCATTCTATTCTGGAGTAGTAAACTTCCCAGTATAAGTAGTTAATATACTATTTAATCTTTATGAAATTTGATATAATTAAAAAGCATTCGGGTACGACAGTTTTCACTTAATAAATCTCCTCTTCTTAAAACTACTGCCATCGTTCACTTTCCAGTTGTTTTGTACGATCATTATTTGTGTTTATCCCCTCCTCCTCCCTCACAGCCCTTTTTCAGCATCATCCCCCCCCCCCCTTTGAATCTTAGCCCAGTTTTGCTTGTTTCCTTCGAGTTTTACGTGCAAAAAATATTTTTAGTTTCGATAAGCCCCCACAGGGCCCTTTCCCCTCCCTCCTCCCGCGACCTTCCCCACCTGCCCCATTTGGACTTAGCTTTTTTAACGATTTTCTACATATCCCCCATCATCCGTACTAACCAGCTCCCCTTACTACTACCCACATTACCCCCCTCCCCTTCACTTGATCCAACGCCATTTACTTAAAAATTCGTTCAAATTCTTGCGTGCCTTAAAAATCTTTATTTGTCATCACAACGCCCTCGATTATCTGCAGCAGCTGCGACCCCAACCACCCGTGATTAACTGCACCATGAACGCAACCGTGCTGCACCACCACCCACGAAGCATAACCACGACAAAGTTCACGCAGCTTTCAGCATTAAACCAAAAGCAGTACGACCGCAATTCAACCAAAGCTGTTTGCTTTGCCATAGAGTTCCAATCAGTTTTACTCGAAACTTAATAGATATATAACCATGTATTTATATCGGTACCTCTACTGATACGGTTTGCGATAACCTGGCTCATATTTTAACACTGAAAAGAATTTTTAGCTATGTTTAAATTTTATACAGTCATCAATACGTTTTTAACACTAATGTTTTATTTATCAACACTATGTCAAGTATATATAGGAAAACATCTAAGGTTACCTATATATGCTCGCTTTTTTATACGTGATGAATTTCTAAATAGAGCTTTAATAAAGAACATTTCTCCCACTACGTTCAAAAACAGCATTATAAAAAGTTCACTCAAATTTAATTAAACTCCCGTACAAAAACTTGTTTGATTGTTCAATATTTATTATTTAAAACGTGGCTTTTTACACTCGATTTTTTCGAACAGAATTATTTTTTATGCTTGTGTGTGTGTGCAATGTAATCGAGTATAGAAGAGCCGCATTCTATATAATTATGAAAAGTGTTTTCTTTATTGTTCTTAGGTATTAAACTCAACTTAAATAGCATTTTTTTCTTATCCTGACCCTCTGTATTTATTAGTCATAATTGTAAATAATTTTTCTTAATAACATATTTTAATTGTATATCCTTATCATACAATCGATCATAAATCTTTGGTTCTTTGATTGTTTACGTATTTTTTCTTACCTTAGGCCTTTTTGGAACCCTGGTACACACTCGGCAGGAAAAATAACATTTGTAGCTCGATTGTAAGGACTTTTTTACGAACCTCGTTACGTCTCTCACTTACAGTTCGTGCCGTAAACCTCTCAGCTCGCAAATAAAAGCCTTTCCAATCTCGTACGAAAACTTCTATTTCACCACTCTCTTTTATTGTAATAATTTCTTCATCCCACTCCATCCTAGATTATTTTTTGTTTTCTTATTCTTAGGTAACACATATTACATGATCTTCCTACTTCACCTTGCAGAAATGGTATAGTAGCACTTTTTTTATTGTGTATCCCCATTCATCATCCTAAAAGACTATCAATGTTCTGAGGTTAATTAAATCAAAGTCCCTTATAAATAGAGAATTCAGTTTTGTCCAAATGAATACATTAAATTCTGTGGTTTAGTCATAAAATCTGTTTTGATTCATAATGCTATACATAATTCTCTTGTATTTAGTATTTTGAGTAAAGAAAAAAAGAATGAAGTAATAATAAAAAGTGAAAAATACATTTAACACATTTGTTATTTAATTTAAGATTTAAAAAATGCATCAATATATACAGACATCCTAACATATATGCAGTCATTCTTGTATGCGCAAGAACATTCGTAAAATCATACTAAGTCAAAAAAAAAAAAAAATTATACGTAGATACATACATAAAAATATACATGCATTCATTTATTCATAAATAAATAACTACATGTAAACAAACATACATGCATGCATATAAACACGGACACACAGGTACATACATATATACATGCATACTGACACACTGATGCATACACATATGAATGCATACATACATTATACATGGATACAAGCGTCTATACATACGTTCATGCCTACATTTAAGCAGATATTTAACGTAAAGACTGATATACGTACACACATACATACATTCATGCATTTATTATATGAATATTGACATAAAAACATACATCAAACCTTGGTTTGATCATACATACTCTCATACAAACGTTTCTTTATACTAACACCTGTACCTAAATACATACATAAATATATGCCTAAAAATACATAAATAAATACTCAAATACATACCAACATAAATGCATACATATGTAAACATATACATGGATTTATTATACATACACTGATTTATATAAAATGTACACAATCATGGATACATATAGGGCCAAAATAAAATTCTTGTCGAATAATTCTTAATAAAAACTAATGCAAAATTTCTCTTGATGATGGGCCAATCCGGAAAAGTTTCTCAGCAGCTCAGGCTGCCATAAAGTATGGCGATAAAAGACATAACAAGAGCATGGCAACGAAAGCAGTAAGACAGAAAGTCTGATATCAGCCAAAAGGTGGATTTCGTACTCATAAACGCGTAAATAAGGGTGATGAGACAGAATCTTTTGAAACAGTCACGATCACAATGCAGTAGGGTTACACAAGGCTCATCCTTACACCAAACAGCCGTATGTGGCTTATCGTACGCAAACTTATGCAGTATATGATCTAGAAGTTTTTATGATATCTTAAATATATATATTATGATCGACCTTTTATAGGATACCGAATTTTTTTCATTTAACAAAACATAACAAATAATTATAATGGAAAAAATAAAATGTTAATTTAAAACTCAAGAAAAACTTTAAAAAAATATTAACGTTTTCACGGTAAACTTGAAACCATTTGTTATGTATCGCGATTAATGATTAAAAAAAAAAAGACTGTTTAGCGAGAAAATAAAAATTATTACGTTACGATATGATAAAGAAATAAAGACAAGTTAGAGAAAAAATTGATATTTTTTTGCGTTGTGTTGAATCATATACTTGAGTAATTTGAGGTATCAAGATCAACAAATAAAAGTGTCTGTAACTGCAGTCAATTTCAATATTTTTCATTAAACTCAGGCGAAGATTACAGGTATATTAACGCACTTTAGATAACATTCAGAACAAACAGTGTAACATAATTAGGATAGAAGCATTATTTAAAAGAGTCTAATAATCTGATTCAAGTGCGGCTGCGCTTTTATTGCTGTATTTCTTCTAATTACGATAATATTGCCTGTCCTGCGGGAAATTTAGGATGTGATGCGTAAAGATAAGGAGAATAGGCTCTCTTAGAAGACATTTCATTGATCTTCGACAATGCGATCCACCAAATACTTTTTTTCAAATTTTGATACCCCATAGAAGGGTTTATTTGTGGATTTCGACATGTTTTTCAAAAAATAAATAGAAAAAAAGAATAGACCCAATAATACAAATTTTTCTGCTAGCTCAATGTGCTGCCGTCGTTGACGTGCTGCAATGCTCAATTATCCACTGCTTGCGTGGCGGCCCTCTAACTGTAGTAGTTTATCAAGTAAAAGTGCACTGTTTGTAATTCATTAACTAATAATGTTTTGTAAAATATGTCATAATATAAGTGAATCAAAAATATATACTTAAAAAATAATATTATTATTATAAATAGCAAATAAATGATCGAGAGATGAATAATTTTTTACAATTTTCTGTCCAAACTATACATTACATCATGCAAGATGTAAAAATAGCATTGAAAACTAAAAGCAATCCAGACACAAAACAATCAATAAAAAATGATCACATAAAAATATGCACTAATGCGATGTAGAAACATTTCATAATATAATTTGTATTCAAACATAAAAAAAGCACCTATTTCGATCTTTAATGTCTTATTGTTGTAACATACCTAAAGATGACACTTATCATACTACAAATTTCGTACAGTATGGGAAAGATTACAAAAAATTGTATTTTATTGAGCACAGAAATGGCAGTGTATCAAAAAGTATTATATTTCATTTATTTACCATTCAAGATTTTGAAACTATCATACTAAGATCTTTAAATTTGATAAGGATTAAGATTATGAAAAAGATGTTTTATCAAAAACTTTACCTCCCCCTCAAATTACGTAGTTTACTGTTAATCTTCACGTGATTTTTAACTTCATTATATTTGGATTAGCTTTCCTTACCCGGTTCTCCTTACCCCATGGCTCCCCCTGCTTACTCTCAGCTCCCACCTTCTTCCTTTGACCTTCCCCTCCAACACACTATTCACGTTTCTCTCAAATTGCGTAGTTGTTCGTTCAGTTAACGTGATTCTTAACTTAATTAAATTTTAGTCAGCTCCCTTTCTTTTTTTTTCTATCATATCCAACGATTCAATATTCTTAAGCTAATCACAGCTGCTTTACCTCTTTAAATTCTTTCTATCCACACTCTGCCTAACTCTCTAACCGTTTGTCTTTTATCTGTAATAACAATTTTTTTTAAGTCTTATTTCCAAAAAAAAAACGATATTTTAGAACATTATGTTCTTACTATTTAAAGTTACATGCTATTAGCGAATATATTTTTCGATTGCAATTAAAACTGTTACTTCAGTTAGATATAACTTTCAAAGTCAATGATAATATTCTCCTGTGTTAATTTGTAATGTTTCTATTACATGCTCTATTTAGATTACAAGTGTATGATCTGGCTATCTTTCTTATAAAAAAGTATTTGTAATGAGTAAAGTACCATCTCATATATCAATATTATTATAAATCTATTGTATTTTGATAATTTTTTTATCATCGTCAAAGATCAATCTTGTAACTCTGCTAAAAATACTTCTATAATCTTGAAAAACTCTGACGCAGAGTCGATTCGTCGAGGACTCGGTAAAATTTGGAAAATCATATCATTTAACTGGAAACATTTTATTTATATAATATAAATATATATTCTAATTATAATGGATTAAACCTTTTAAAAAAACTTGCTCAGTTGTAAATCAATTGGAGGCAGCAATGTACTATTGTTCCAATTGTTCAACGTCATGAGATTTCATATGCCGTTACAACCAGTATGATATTCTAAAACTAGATAAGACTCTAAGAAAATTAAAATTTCAAATTAAACTAGGAGTAGAAAGTGGAGGCTAAATCATAGTATCTGGCAATTTAGATGACTAGATACAATTAGAGCAAATAAAAAAAGACACTTATGCCTGTAGCCAAAAAAAGTAAAAGGATAAAGATCCAAACAGTGCCGACGAAAAACTGTTAAAATAGGACTAAATCTTACGATTAGTGATGAATAATGGGTACACAACGAGAGATTAGGACAAGTTGATAACTTATATAGGAGAAGAGAAGCCATTAGTCCTAAGTGTGTATCAGAGTTAAAAACGGATGGCTATTGTGCTGTTCGAACTTTAAAAGTGGTTACTTGAAGTAAGTCAAATCATCTGCGGATGATCTCTTGACATCGCAGGCAATAATATACGAGAAAGGAAGTAAGAAAAAGAAGCAGGAGATTATAAGAAAATAGTAATTTCAAAGGTAAGGAAAAAAAATAAATAATAATAAAGTCTAGAAGAGATAAAAGAAAAATTTTTAGATCAAATTATCAACTAACAAGGAATAAACATCACAGAAAATTGAGAAAGTTTACCTATGTAATTATACAGGTAGCAGAGGAACTAAAAATGATTATATCATAAGAGGGAACAGGTTGAAAAATGTATAAACAGGATTTTAGAATAATTTAGCGGAAATGATTAATTTCTGATAATATTAAAGAATAGTCGAAAAAAGAGAGTCTAAAAATTAAATACATGACTAGAAATAGAAAAAGGTTCGAAGAAATGATCAAAGATAAAATGATTAAAAAAGCGGACGAAAAACTAAGCAATATTCTATACATATGCAAATATTATATTAACGATTAAAAAAGAAGATGAACAAGTACATATATCGATGTGTGTGACGAAGACTATGCCAGCCGTGACGTCACCTGTTCTAAATAACACAAAATAATGTCACGCTGGCATAGTCTTTGTTGCATATGTCATTGTATGAATCAACTATCATGACCTTGAGACCCTTGTATATTGGGAGTTGTACGAAGGAAGACGATGTGGTTATTAAATTATATAGTGTTACAGACGTATAAATGATTTAATTTTAGTAAAATAATTGAAAGAAACTATAATTATAAGTTGCTTTTACATATTGTATCCATTTGTTGCACTATATAATTTATTTTGTTTCATTTTTTTTTTCGTAAGTCATTATTAGTGCTTAATTTTTGAATTTTTTTTTGTAGCATTATGAAAGATATTAAGATTATCTAATGGTCCATGCTCATCGAATAAATTGAGAGTAATATCAGCCTGATGGATCCATTGTATCTACATGATTATTATATCTTCGCCAGTCAATGCCAGTTCATGGGTGGTGCCAACACATCCATCCGTCATTACCATTAGACCTATCCCTTTGTTTTTTTCTTGTAGGTACATTTTGCTGGGGCATACAATATTTATATGTTTCTTCTTATATGCTGAAAAAAATGATGAATCATTAGCTGGTAAATAAATCCATGGAATATCCTTTTTTGTTTATATATTACATCACAATATCTTAATATTTCAGCTCCGGGTCTTATAAGCAAAAGAATTGCACATTTTTCACCAGAATAGGGTTATTTTAAGGTGTGCACAGTAGAACAGACCAAACGTTACCTAATTTATTTATATTTATTATAAGTGGAATCGTTGAATCGTAAGTACGAATTATAGTCCGTGGCTACTGCTAAATATGGGTACTGCGGCTGTATACAGGCAGCTACGTTTTGTTGCAATTGCTGTATCATTAGTGGGTGTAATCTGTATAAGATATAAGGGGTACTATCCACAAGTAGAACATGTATAGTTAATAATATTCTATAGTCTTGATCAACAACATCAAATTTACTTAAAATACTTATTTTACACGCACATAGGTTTTCTATTGGTGCTACCAGTTCTAACTTTTAGCCAGATTTTTATTACCCTGAGCCACTAATCATAACATTTGAGAGGAAAGTAGCTTTGGGTAAACTCGTCACCGTTGGGAATCATGCAATATGCCAATCAGGTATTCATATAATAAAACTATATGATCTAAAGTATTCTCCATTCTTCTGACGTACATGGCTAAATATTGTTTATAAGTATCCATAGCAATCTAGTAGCTTATGATTGGTAAAACACATAAAAAATTAATTACTTTTTAATGTATGTTCATTGTTTTGAGTTATATTATATAGTTATTTAAACAATTCAGTAAATACATGACTGTTTTGTTTATATAATATTATGTATTTATTTCGATCAGAATGCAGCTAGTCAATATTGATATTTATTATATTATTATCATCCTTAGCCAATAACCAAAAAAGTCAATTGGCTACATAATACTGCCTACTATCCCATAGTTTCTTCTAATTTTGCAGTAGGTGTCAGTTCAAAAATTAATTTATTAACATTGAATGATAATACTATCCTTCCATTCGCTTTTTTATTTATCATTTTATTAAGATGCCCATAATAAATACCTAGGTTCATTTGTAAAGGTTCAATAATATAATTACGTATGAGAATGTGTTCTGTGACGACTGCCTTTGACACGAATACCGATCAAGATAATGAGAGTGCCCCAGGTTGTATTTCTGTTACCATTTGATAGTGTAAGTGTCTTGATTTGATAAAATTTTATCTTAGTACTAATTTAAATTTGCGTGTATGTTTTTGCATAAGTTCTCCATCTTGCTTCTCTAAAAGCACACTATTTCTGTATCGAATAACCTCTACATTCAAGGGTTTATTATAGTAACTATCGAATGTATGGCCACGTACTTATTTCTTCACTCATACGTAGTCTCTGTGCTCTGCAACTGAGGGTGTTACTTTTGTTATCATATCTTTTTTTAAATATATATATATAGAAAGGCGCTTCTATACTCGATTTTTCAAACATAATTATTTTTAAGCGTGTGTGTGTGTGTGTGTGTGTGTAATTGCATTGCACCCATACATGCATACGAATTGAATTAAACTTCAGTACCCTATTTTTGATTGTATTTTTATGCTTTTTTGTTGATCACTTGCTGAAATTTGCATTTATCGTAGTCGTTTTATTAGATCTTATAAATATAATGGATAAGTTTCTAGTCTTTAAATATTAGGTATTTTTACAAGCCATCTTGCTAATCGACCGAAAACAATTTCATAATGAGTAAAGTTCGCTGTAGCATGTTCGCTTGTATTATACGTAAGAGCTGCGAATTTCGCTAAAGTATCTCAACCATCATAAGTTTCAGAATAGGTTCTTATAAAATCAGCTGATGCAGCGTGACTTTTGTCTAGTGACTTGTTAGTTCGATGGTGATTTTCTGATGTAGTTCAATGATTCGTTTTATTATTCTCAAAAGTTATTCCAATATTTGGACATTAAAGTTGTATGTCTGTCTGATATGATCGCTCTGAGTGCACCATAAATTAGAATAAGATGTTTTACTACTGCATTAGCTAAAGTGCTTGATCTTAAGTCAGGTACAGTTACTAATATAATGTATTGAGTCAAATTGCACTAAATTGATAGCTGATGACAATAACCATTAGGTGTAATTATTAATGAAGAATTTGTTAAATTCTTAATAGGTGGATCCGTGAGTTCTAATGGTTCGTAAGTTTTAATAATTTCGATCTTTTTTTTCTTGACATTTGCTAAATCTACAGACATAATTTATAATATCGTTTCATATTTCAGACAAATCAAATTGGTATCTTATCTTCGAGTAAGTTTATTTGATTCCTTTATAGCATCCAACAGGACTATCATACAAAGTTGGTATTATTTGAGTTAGTTTTTTATCTTGTGGAAACTTACTTCATCATAAACAGCTATAATTTAAATAAGCGTTTTGTCAAACGTTGTTCATAATATTTCTGTGATTACATCTGGCTCTAATCTGTCTGTTAGATATTCCTTTCCTAAAATTTAAAAAGTTCTAAAATTCCGCTTAATTAACAGTTTTTTTTAGAGATTTAAAACTGCCATTAGGTTTTCTGAGGTAATTGGATCAACTGGATTTTCATTGATAATAATTGAAAATATGATATGTCCTCCGTACGGTGTTACTAATATTTGGCCTATTTTTAGTTTATTTAGATCTTAAATATCTGAAATTTAGTGCACCGATCTCTCTCAATATTCGTGAGACAGAGGTAACTAGTTGACAATCTTTTCTGATCAACTGTACTAAACTATCTGTTTTATACGTGGACAATGTGCAGTAGTAATCAGATTGTTTATCAGTCTTGGACTATGTGGACACTCATTAGTTCTACTATTGCAATGACTTACATACCCTTTTCAATCGTCATGTTCTTAGTAGTCATCTGTGTCGGTTTACTGGAGATTGAATGGGTTCCTTTTTGAATGCGCGGAGTAATTCATGATTTTCCGTCTGTCATATGATTGTATAAAATTTCTATGTTTAAAAGTCTTTTGCTAGTTCTAATATTTCAGCAATCTTGCTGTCCAAAACAGAATCATCGAGAATGTTCTGGATTCTAATGTGTCTTTTATACTATTAGAATGATTTTCAGTAAACAAATCAGCTTCTGGTAGTTGTTAGTGTACTTTTTCATCGTAACCCTGTGATATCTGGCCTAAACTTGTTTTATCTGCTTCACTAGCATATGAGGTCGAGGGCTCCGACTTTTCGGATCTCAAAAACTTTATTCTTAAGGAGTTCAAGTCCCTTATAAGATTCTTTAAAGTACATTTTAACACTTATAATTACAGATGACGAGCCTATTTAGGATGCTTTTTAATTACGGATTCTTTGAGTAATAAGACTATAGTCTAGTTTTGGTCGTTCTACATTTGTTTTTGATCCAAGGGGATGTACTCGGCGACTACTTTCCATAGGTTAATTTAACTCCGTTTTTCCTATCGTTGTCGGGATTAATGGTAATGTCTGTAATTAAGTTGTTGTAAGTTAAGTAGTAGTTATAAGTTTGAAGGTGGCAGTCTTTTTCTCTTGATTTTCCTTGTATATAAAACTGCCGGGCATTGTTTTTTAGTTGTAGGATAATTTATGTCGGCCTTATTTTAAGTTCTTGAAAGATGAGCTACCGGATTATCAAATCCTTTCTTTTCTTGACTGCTTTGATAGCATAATCCAATGCGTCTGTTATTTACTTAAATATTTTACTAAAGTCAGGATATTAAAGTATAGGTTCTGTATACAAATTATCTTTAAATGTTTCGAGACTTTTTGTATGCATGTCAGGCCATTTAAATTTTTCTCCATATTTTAGAAGATCTCAAAGTGGCTTAGCGATTTTTAAAGAGTATTTTATGAATTTCCGACAATAACGGGCTGGATCAATAAATCGTCTTATATTTTTCACTCTTTTTGAAACAGGGAATCTTTTAACAGCCTGTATTTTTTTAGAATTAGGTTAAATTCCTCGTTTGCTCACAGTATGTCCAAGAAAGATGATTTCTTTTCGCAAAAACGCAAATTCATCAGGCTAAAGTACCATTGTTGCTAATCTTAATTTGTCAAAAGGTAATCTAACTTTTCGATTATGATCTACTGAGTCTTTAGCATAGTTTATGATGCTCTCTAAATACACAAGCATTTTAACATTTAATAGTCCTTTTAGTATCAAGTCCATAAACGTTAAAAATTTCCGGGTGCATTTTTCAGACCCTTTGGCATACGACAATATTGATATTTATCGCATTCAGACATAGAGATTGGCTGAAATCCACTTGCCACTAGGTATGCATCCCTGTTAGTTTTTTTATTAATGTTCCTAAATTTGATGACTATCCACCATGTTCGATTCCCCTAACCGTCTGGCTTTTTAGGGATTGAGCCTTTGTCATCACCATACAATCCAAAGAGGTTAATTCTAAGATCATCTAGTTTTTTCATGAAATGTTCCTCTAAAACTTTTCCATGCATTGGTGAACGACAATATTGTTTAGTGTTCAACATATGTTCGGTTAGAATTTCATGTGCACTATACACAACTATATATACGTACTAGGTGATGCGCAGTCATTGGATCGTGCGCAGTGATTGGTTCATTTGCTTCTTCACCCGAAATTCCTGAAAAAACTATATGTCCGCAAGGAGGGAGAGAAGAGGGGGGCAATAGGGAGCTTTCAAAAGAAAACAAAAACGGATGATCGCGAAACGGTCAGTAGAAGTTATGCTTATTTGCTATAATAAAAATATTAAAGTAAAAAAAAAATATTAATACTATAAATAACATAAGAATACGTCGAAAACAATTTTCGTGCAAATAACAAATTGATTTTACTGATAATATAATTTCTATCAGTAAATATTATAATAGTATTAGAAAAAAAATACGGACTAACTCATTGACTGTGACCGTACCAGCACTCCCAAAAGTGGCATTTGACTGTACTACAAAGTATATCTATGTATAATACTTTAATATATGATTTGATACCACTTTTAAGAGCGCTAGACTGTACTATACTTATTTTACATACACACAGTACACGCAAACTATATGCATACAACCTCAGATGTTTTGTGGACTTGAGTAGTCATTAGGTATTGTGGGGTCTTATATTAAGTCCTACTGTGAAGAGAGAGAAAAGAATTTTTTGTCCCAGAGCTGTTGGTGGAGTCATCAGTAAGGCAGACACAACAGCTCCTGCCTTAGACTCCAAAGGGGTATGACGATGGTGGATAGTATCACGCTTGTATAATAATCGAACATTTATTTCTCCACTGGAGGGAAAAGTGACTCGGAAGGCTAAGAGATCTGCCGTGTAAAGCCTTAAGACCGGGATCGTCGTCACTGCACTGTATGTTCGAAAGCAAATTTTGGGTGACCTGCGTCAGTCTAAAACTCGCTTGCGAACATACATATACGTACAGTTTTACCTTCACTTACCTGTTCCTTCGTCCTCTATCACTCCCTTTACCTATAGCGTGAGAAATTGGACAGCAGCGTGGGGGATCTTACTCTACTGTCGTTTTTTTCTGTGTTATTTTCACATTAAATTACCGAGATAGCTAACAAACTTGTGCATCGGGTAATACTATAACGCTACGAGGGCAGGGCCGCGAGGTACATAGAAACAGATGACCTTTTTCTAAACGCGTAAGAATCAAATTAATTATTACCTTAATTGCGGCGAGTCCATCGGGGTTAAGGGGAGTGCAGGGGGCAAGGAAAATGTACAGTAGTCTGGCTTCGTCTACCTGCGCGCTTATTGCGCCAACCTATCATATTCTGATAACTTTTGATAATACTCTTAGTTTTTTAAAAAAGTTTCAAAAGATTATTTATTTTTTAATTTTAATCTACAAAACATTGAAATATACTTAAAAATTAATAGTTAACATTTTAAAAGGAGAACTGTAAAAAAGGATATCTTTTGATAGTTTCTCTTATGCTTAGCCCAGTATTACATCCTACAGGACTCATAAAACGTTTTTTAAATTATATGTCTGGTATTGCTTTACATAATTCAAAGCGATGTATTTTCATAGAAAAAAAAACTAGTTGACGTGCAAAAAATTGTATAGTCTTCACTCGCTTAACACAATTATTGATTACAAAATTTCTGAAAATTTTATTTTCTTAGTGTATCATTGAATAATTTTTAGTGTTGTTACAAATAACAACTCTGTTTTACGAAAGCGTAAAGTTTGACATCTCTTGTAGATTTTGCAATCAACTGACAGTGTTATTTCGTAGATCTATGGCTGTATTTTAATTATTTTTCTGATAATGTTTACTCAAAGGTTTTTTTAATAATGACCACAATATTTTGTATCATATAAATTTATTCACAAAAAACTTAACGTCATACCAATTCAATTAGTAAATGATCAATGAAATTGACATGCATCATTTGTGCAAAAGTTACAACTGTCGAAAAAATTTAAAAGTTGTAATCACTAGAAATAGAGTGCTTTTGCCTTCTGAATAAGCAAAATATGATAACTTTTATTTGAAGAATCCTATGGAAATAAATGAACACTTTTTAAATTCTTTATTTCTTATTTTCGAGAAACTCTTATACTCTAATGCGCATAATAAAAGATTTGAATATCATAAATTCAAAGTAATAATACTTTACTAGATTTCTCTCAATAATATGATAGGTAATTTCAGTCTTCTGGTTTTACATGAACCATCCCTCAAGTATATTTTAAATCCTTTATCATTAAATGATCAAACTTTTTGTTCTTTGCTATAATTTTATTATGTCATGGAACCATCCTTTTTCAATCATTTTTTGAGTAAACTTAGTAAGATTTAAGAAGAGTATTTGTGTGCAACGTAGCACTATTTTTAAGCTACCATAACAATTTTCTACAAATTTTGTATGTAAAAGCGAGTATCAGAAATCAAAATTAGAATCAATGAATGATGATTCTTTTTTATCTTGTAAATTATTTATATAAGCTTTCCGATTCTATTCTATATCACTCGATGAATGAACTAATATTCAAAGAAAATTTTATGTTCAACTACAACTTGAAAAGATATTGATAAGTTTAGCACTTATATTTAAAAGAATTATTATTTTAAGTACAAACATTATAATCATAAAAATATTGTCAAATATTTTAATGTTCCCATAATTTCTGGAATTAACTTTACTGATAACCTGATGGTACAAATTACCGTTAGTTAATTTAAATAGTCTTATTTATTATTTAAATAATCTACAGTGGCTTTAGAGCTTTTTTTGCCTCTTTAAAAAACTTTAGCTTTTCGTAAAATTATTAGGAATTGTACGGGTGCTATAAAGGGTTGTACGAAGAAGGCTTTAGTCTAAAGAACTCACCATTTTCTGATGGATTCAAAATTGTGGGGAGTGTAACTGCAAATAAAGGAGGAAGGAGTGTAATAAGCCTTCGGCTGCTTTCGGAATACTTCGGCCATCTGTTAGAAGGATTCGGAAATTGCATCGCTGTGCTCGTCAAACGAGCCAGCCACTTTCGCTACTCTCAAGACGTTTTTTGAGCAATGCGTCTCTATGCTAGAGATCGTTGCTTCCTTTTCTTTCAAGCAGAGCAAGAAAACGGAGAAGCCTCGACCATCGTCTGCGCATACTGCTATACACGACAAGTGCTTCTTCTGCTCTGGCGAGCACTACATCCTCAGCTGCCAAGAGTTTCAAGCAAAAACTCACTACGAGCGAAAACAATTCGTTTAATCAAAGGGCTTGTGCACCAACTGTCTTGGTTCGCACAAGCTTGCAAATTGCAAATCGGCTAAGCGTTGCAAAACCTGCAACCAGCCGCATCATACACTTCTGCACGAGGACGCTGCCGCCTCGTTGCATATCACAACGATGCCTCTTCCTGATGGCTTCAAGGCCAGTCAAAGCATCAGCTGCGCTGTACTTCCGGCGGGAGACAGCAGGACCATGATTCATCTGCCAACTGCGTTGGTTACGCTTCGTGGAGCCGACGGTCGCAAGCACATCGCTCGAGCGCTTTTGGACACCACTTCATAGTCATCCTTTGTGGCTAAAAGCCTCATTAAAAAACTTGGCATGTCAAGTCTCCCAGTCGATCGGAGCTTGAACGGAATAGGAGGATATTCCGGACCCC
>JAPYYV010003814.1:0-18631 GCA_030522625.1 Copidosoma aretas
AAAAAAAAAAAAAAAAAAAAAAAAAAAAAAAAAAAAAAAAAAAAAAAAAAAAAAAAAAAAAAAAAAAAAAAAAAAAAAAAAAAAAAAGAGTAGAACACAAACGAAGTTTGAGCAGAAGTTATAGCATGATTGTCAAACTCATAAAATTAGACTTTATCTACGGGGCGTAAAGTAGAATAATAAAAGTGAGTTCTGTCACCATCTAACGCGACAAAAAAAAACGACAATAAAGAAACATTCGCTCTCAGTCTGACCCAAAACATTTCCCATTCGCCCGCTTGGAAACGGCAAACAGAAAATACCCGGCTACTTACAAGCGAACTCGATCCAACAATATCTAATATATACATCTGGGACACTCAAAAACCCTTGCCTGAGCCGGTACAAAAGGGAAATTGTGGCTAAAAAAAAACACACAAAAACAAATTTGAACCGACCATACCCAATTAATACTTAATACAAGCGGTCAAAGCAGCACAAAGAGCAGAATTCACCCCCACAGAGACAAAAAACAGAATAAGAAAAATTATACACTTTAAATAGAAAGCTCGAAACAATCGCAGTAACAGAACGCCCAGTAAATAACACGAAGCAGCCAAGACAAGGTGATATGCGAAAAGCCGTGAAACTTAATCCCGAATCTTTTACTGCCATCGAACACTCACAAAGCTCGACATTAAAAAAAAAAAATTTTTAAAATGATACACGAAACAGAAATAAACAAGGCGTCGGAAACAGACTCTCTACAAGACGTTGACGGTACACACATAGAACAAGTTTCGACAGTCAATACAAAGGACGGAATAATTAGAATAACATTAAAACCCGACCCAGAATTACAGAAGGAATGGCAGAAAGCCGAAAAAAACAATTTACGTCGATTGAAGAATTTTTGAGGGAACTAAAAAACAGGAACGCGAGCATCAGTAATGCTACCATCCTTTGAACACAATTAAAAACGATCACACAGCAAAGAGAAGAACGTGTGGGATCCTACTACGATCGCGTTCAAGTATTACATAATAGGATGATAACACTTTATTACTCGAACTAAACATATTCTCCCACACAAGAGTTTGCACTAAAATACAATACCGAAAAAGAAGTGATAAAACAATTTTTTTATTGACTACGGGCCTCATATAACTACAATGTAACATGCCCTAGTCCTAGAACATTAAACAAAGCAGTAGTAGTGGCACTAAATATAGAAAGTGAAATTGCACTACGCTACATCACTCCGGGAGGACGAAATGCCTACATAAACGGAACCCAAGTAAGACTACAAGACGCAAAAGTATTACTAGGTAATTATAACCAGATAAAATGAGGAAGTCACTGGAATGGGGTGCAAACGAGAACTACAAGTCAAACCTATACGGAGACAAATACGACAATCTTCTAACGCGACCGCTAGTAAATACAGAAAATAAAAATACTCAAGATACTAAAAATGCTCAACTGACTCGACATGAAAAGAAAGAACAAAACAAAAGTTTCGTGTATTGTAAGAACAAAAATCACACCACAAAAAAAATGTCGCACGTTGATAAGAGACACCGAAAGGAGAAAAATAAATCGCATCAGATAGCAGGAACACTACCGGTACAATCGAAAATACCAGAAATGAGGTAATTTTGGCAATGTGCGAAATTATAATAATAAAAGAAGCTATAATACGTACCGGCAATACTTGAATAACCCTAACGACGGCTACGAAAAAGAGAATTATAGCATTCGCTACGGTTACAATAGGTATGAGCTTAATGAGCGAAGCTACGAACAACAGGATAATCGGTACAACAATAATAAGTGTAATTATAATAATGATAATGAAAATAACGGTGGTAGAAATCCTAGTTATAAGAGCGGAGGGCCACCGTACAAGATACCTGACTCACCTAACGATAAGACGCATGACGTACACACGGAGACTTTAAACTCTCAACACACTCGTTGCAGTCCCCAGGCGTCGAGCGTGACTCGGCAGTAAGCAAAGATATAAACAGTGCGCCTGCAAAAGAAGCAGAGCCGAAGTGCAGCGAACGGGAGTCACCCGGAAAGTTATATAGTAGGCCACACCTTACGAATATCTTAGATGCGAGCGAAAAAGCATAGCATGAAATGATATGGCCAATGAATAAAACGGGCAACATACAAAATTGATCGCTGGTGCAACTCAATAAAATACATCCAACTGCGGGTGCACACAATTATGACAATTATTATTTTGCCGAAATTTTACCGTCAACCCAAAGCCCCGGTTTATAAAATGACACAGCAAACAAAAGCGTCGAAAAATCACTTGAGAAAGTAGAAATAAATATATCAAGTACAGGAGACATACCACCTATAGTATGCCTAGAAAGCCTACCATTAATCAACGTCAGCGCGATATTTTACGCAGATACGAGTGTCAAAATATCTATTATAAAAACGAGTAGTCTTAAGAAGAACTCATATAATAATTATAACGAGCGAGTGCTCATAATTGGCCTGATACACAGAGCAGAATGCACGTCAGGAACAGTAGAATACCCACTAAATGCACCCAGATACCTTTTAAGGAACCATAAACCTTTAAAGTTCTCGCAAAATCGAGGCATATAATTTTTGCGCGCGTAAAAGAAGAATGTAAAAATATACAAACAGGTCGGGTACCTCTGCAAGAATCAGAGAAAGGCATTTTATTCGGCAACTTTTTTCAAATAACGGTAACGGTAAAGTGTACGCCGAATGCATAAATATCACGGATAGACCAATAAGAATAATTGTACCTGAAGTAGGCTTGTTGGAGTGTGAGACAATTTGCGGGACAAAGCCATGTAGCGTCGATGGGCACGACGGAAAAGGCCTACAGTAAGCAATGAGAATAATTTTTTGAGCACGTTATACTAGTTAAAAACAAATTGAAAATAAAAAAGTAATTAAAAACAAAAATATATTTGTTGTAACCAATAAAGAAGAAAGAGTTGAGAAGATATTAAAATCAGCAGAAAAATCAGGCTTCAACGTAGAAGAACTACACCACGTGCACGAGCTAATAGAATGCAACTCTTGGGTATTTGGCCTCGACGGAGAGCCTTTAAGAGCAACTACCGTCTTAAAACAAGATACCTTCAACGTCAGACAAACCAACTGTACCAAAAGGAATCGGGTCAGGAAACAGATAAATAAAGAGTTGAATAAATTACCAAACCAGAAAACAATCAAATCGTCTACGTCGCCGTATAGTTCCGACACATGGATAGTACCTAAGCAGACTGGCCTAAACGGGGAGAAGAGATGGAGAGTGGTAACGGACTTTAGACTACTCAACAAAATTACAGTCGGATTGTGTCACCCACTACCGTTCTAAAGCGATATTCTAAACCATCTCGCATCTGCCCGCTATATAACTTTAGTGGACCTGAGAATGGGATTCTTTCAAGTATAAATAGATCGAAAAGACGCTCATAAGACAGCATTTTCCGGACCACATGGCCACTACTAATACGAACGTACTCCAATGGGCTGCACTGATTTACCGGATACATTCGTACGTGCGTTTACACTGGTAGCAGGCCTACAAGGACATAAAATAGAAGTATACATGGACGGCATAATACTGTTCGCAGCAATATTAGAAGAACACGGAAGACGATTTAGACGATTTGTTAAATATTTTGAAGATAACAACCTTACAATAGAACCAAAAAATGTCAGTTATTTAAAAAAGGAGCGAAAGTATTAAGCCACATAGTCAGCAACAGATAAATAAGAACAAATCCCGAAAAAAATATGCAAGACCTACAAACGCGAAGAAAATCAAACAATTTTTAGGTCTCACGGGATATTACCGTCGTTTTATTAAGAATTACGTCAAAATAGCTCTACTAATTTCGAAACTTTTACAAAATGGCACGAAATTTAGGTGGCAGGGACCTTAACAAGAAGCATTTGACACTATCGTTAATGCTCTGTGCAGCGAACTCGTACTCTCAGCACCGGACATAAATAAGCCATTTATAGTTACAACGAACGCATCAGACCACACGAGAAGCACATTATTATTTTAAGGGAAAATAGGCGAAGATCACCCTTGCGAATATACATCCTACTGCCAAAATGGTAGCGATATTTGCTACCCAGCATACGATGAAGAACTACTTGCTATTGTTTATGCAAAAGAGCAATTCAGACCACAGTTATACGGACGAAAATCCACAGTAGTTACCAACCATGAGCCTCTATAACATTTCTACACATCGACAAAACCAAATCTGAGATTTCACGACTAAAGGCAGAACTACGTGGCTACGAATTTGACGTTGTCTACAGACCCGGGAGAATTAATAGAGCACCTGACGTATTATCGCGCGATCCAATCCTAAAAGAAGGAGAAAAAACCTCACATTACCGCGCAGGAAGTTATACGAACACGCAGAGGAACAGAAAGAAGAGGGGTTTGGTGACACGAACGCCCCACCAGCGAGGATATACAAGATTCGCACAAGACGAGAGAAAAATATAATATGAAAGAACAGGAAAAATCAAATAGAAATTTCCAATTCAGACAAGTCGGATGAAAAGATGAAGAAAAAGAAACGCCAGATACATAATAATTCAAGCAAATATACGCCAAGCAACAACAGTCACACGGACTTGGAGTCGGAATGGCTGGAGACACAATCACAAAGAAATAAAACACTAAAAGTAGGTAAAGCAACAAATAACATACATGGACCACGTAAACTTTCAACTCAAACTGCAAATAAAAAGGAGGAGAAGGAAATACAGCCAACTGCAGCAAGCGACAGTGACGATGAAATTTTATCGCAAGGACTAATTAATGAAAAACTTGCATACATGCAGAAAGATAAAAATATGCAAATAGAAGTAAAACTCATAGACACGCCTTTCATAACGAGGGACGAAACACAAAATTTACAACGTACGACTCGTAAAAGCCAGCTGTATACGAGTAAATAGAATACCCACAGAATTTTCTAATACACCTGGACTAGAAGATAAGTCTAAGGAAATAATAGTAGAAAACTGGAAGATACCATCTGGCGAAGAAGAGGTGTCAAGAGATAAGCGTGGGACAATAACGCATTGAAAATGACAACTAAGAAAGGCAAACACAGCGGCGGAAACTGAGGAGAGCGAGCTGGTGAGGTGAGGGAACCCAACGAGATCAACGAAAAAGCAAAATTTGAAGAGAGAGGAACATATGTGCAGGATGAAGACGAAACCCCGAGCGAAAATAGACAGCAACCAGGGACGTCAAGTTCAAGCGCAGCCGAACCGTGTCGACTATATACGAATCGACGCATATGGAGCAAACCGTTCAACACAAGACCATATATCGAGAGAAATGACGCACGCAATATATCACAAGGCGTACAGTCACGAAAACGCCGAAAGAAAGGCTCAGATCAGAACGAAAAAATTGACGCGATGTTCGATTACTCAATTAATAATTTTCAAACAAAGGTTCAGCTGGAAATAAAATGCCAAGATTTTAAGGGAAAGATAAGGGTTACAATTGATGCGTGGAAAACTGATGGTACCATAGATCAGCAAAAAAACAAATATCTAGAGAATACAGCCAATGATCTACAGTCAAATAAAGAAACCGAATTAGGTAGCGAGGTTGACGTAGATGCTGACAATAATAATCCACAAACAGAACCAATAGAAAATCACAAACAAATAAGAAAAGACTCAATACAAAATAAATGGAATAAGAGAGATTTTAAGACTCGAAAATGCGGACTGTACTGTGCGGAGCCACACAAATAATTTGCGCTAACGGACTTCCTTTACGACGGAAGTTGTTTTTTTCATTGTTTAATCCTTTTTGATGGCTTAGCACTCTCAACGACGAAATTGAGAGAATGTCTTCGCTAATCCAAATGGATACATGAAAGTAGAAACCCGGGGGAGATAAAAGACATCCTCCGAAGCGATAACGCTTTCGAAAACAGGGAATGCGCTTTTATACATGTCTTAGAGTAGAATAAAAATATATGCATTTATTTTCAAGCGACTCCGTATAAGATCATTCATCAGAATTTTATAGGAAATAAGGGCAGAAAATTCATACATATATATATTTAGAAAATCAACGATTCCAAGTTCTAATAAAGGAAGACCATAATGAACAAAAGAGGCCTGACAGCAGCAGAAGCTAAGAGGCGGAGCCAGAGAAGCACCTGCCAAGAAGTAAGGAATTAGGACAAAATTCGTACAATGAGAAAATTGACGAGATAGGGGAGGATAAAAAGGTAGCAGAGGAAGTGATATTGAGGAGAAAACAAATAAGAAATGCAGGTTACCTGCTCCTAAACTCCCACCTCCACTAAAGCCTCCATCAGCACACAACTCGCAGGGTTCGTTCGATTCATCGCTACAGAGTGACAGAGAGCAAGGCAACGACCTAAATGAGGCCCTTGTAGAATTAGGAAGCGAAGCAAAAAGTGTCATCAGAAGTGACATATTAAATATAAGTGCTCGAGCGAAATATAGAGTATGCAGAACAAGACTTTCTCAGGAACTTCCACCATGGGCACCAAAGGAGAATGACGACCCACCACCACTTTAAAAAGTGAAAAAAGTTACGGATCACTAATTCAGATATTTGGAAAATTTGACTTTTTGCTCAATAACGGATAGCGTTCCTGACACCGAGACTACTGGCACACTCTACTTACGTGGCTATATACATCCATCGGTTTTAAACAATTAAACGAAATAAGTTAAAAACGTAATTTTGTCAAAAGTCAGAAAAGTACACTTGATACGTATATACGTAAAAAGACACTTTGACGATACTGCGCTGAAATCTAACATTAAAAAATGTTTAGTGTCTCTGAAAGCACTCGTAATGATGAATAAAAGAAAATCTATAAGAGATCTAGCGATTTTAAACATAAACTAGTAGTAATATTTAGTGGAGCAAACGGGAGAAATTTCAAAAGACCTCAAAGAAGCAGCTGTACTATACACAAATACACTTGTAGTACTGCCGGCCAACCAGCGATATAAAGTTATCAGAGAATACTACGAATCTACAGTTGGCGGACACAGAGGCAAAAAAAAACTTACAACAGGATAGCACAAGACTTTTTTTGGAGAAATATCTGATCGGACGTAAGGCAATTAGTTCTTGGCTGTAAATCTTGTCAATCCAAGAAACTTGTCCGAGTAAAAACAAGACAAGCAATGTTAATTACAGATACTCCAAGTAGGCCCTTCGAAAAAATATCTATCAATTTTTACGGACTTATGAATAAACCTTTAGAACACGAAAACACCCATACACTGGTCATTTAAGACTGGTTAACAAAATATATCTTCCTCGCTTCATTACAGAAAGCAACAGCTTATAAGACAGTAAGAGCGCTAACTGATAAATTCATAGCATATTTCGGTGCACCGGAGAAATTGTCATCGGAATGCGGAACCCACTTTATAAACAAAGCTTTAAAGGAATTCGCAAGATTGTTCAAAATTAATAAAATAAAGAGCACCGCCTTTTACCCTCGATGTAATGGTGCAATAGAGCGCATGAATCATGTTTTAGCAGAATATTTAAGAGAATACCTCAATAAAGCCGAAAAATATGACGAGTTGTTACCATTGCGTATAATTTTATACAATACCTCAGAACATAAATGTACAGGATACACGCCTTTCGAACTACTTTTCGGGCAGAAAGCTCGCATACCATAAAGCTTTAAGCGTCAAAAAGATGATCCAAGGTATGACAAGTATTTCGAACAAATTGCTGAGTCTCTAACGGAAATGTGCACTATAGCAGCCATGAAACAGGTACAAGCTTGATTCCGTTCAAAATACTACTATGACAGGAAACTAAATTCCAAGTTTTTCATGGAAGGAGAGTCCGTGTTTGTCCTTAAAGACCGTCGAAAGGCAAATACGACGCACAATATGAGGGACCCTACGAGATCGTGGGAAACGATTATAAAATCTATAACGTTATAAAAGCTACAGAGAGGCCAAGAAGTTAGAGTCACCCGAGTAGATAAAATAAAGAAAACCTGCATGATCAACACGTCTACACAAAATAAAAAATAGATAGCTTTGACTTGATTATCTAAATAAATAAAAAAAAAACAGGAAATAGCTCTTAAAACTTTTTTTTTCTTTGCGGCCCCGGACGCGCGAAAAAAAAAATTTAGTATTATTGATATTTAATATACATAATAAATAGATAGGTGAATGAAATGAAAGTGAAAAGATAACAATATATAAAAAATACTAACAAATACAATACAATAATAAAGAAAAAAAAATGGTACATATCTGAAATTAACATACTTAATCTCATTCTCATTCAGGTGCATCGCAAAAATAGAAGGAAAAAAAAACAATATTAAATTTTTAAAACAGCACAATGGCTGTTCACCCATCATGCAGGTGAATTGAATTAATAAACGATAAATGAGTTGATATTTAGTAACTCTTCAATCATTTTGTTAGTTTGCATGATCACCTCTTTTATAAAATAATATCAAAGATTCAGAGCATTAAATAAGAATGAAAATCATGTCAGAAAACATAATGACAGAATGCAAAAAAAAAAAAATTTCTTGATGTTAACGCAATACTAAACAAACAATATAATTAAAAGATACATATTACTGCAAGAACGATAGTGGAATTAGAAAACGCAGTTACATCATGTAACTTAAGCCTTAAAAAAAAAAATTCAATTATAATTATACAAAGAAAGTGTTGTTGCAAAAAGGAAGAACTGTAATAAAATGGAAAAAACATGATTTATTAAAGACGAGAAATATCTTTAAGGTATGTAATAATTAATCATTACTCAACAAAAATGTAAGCAGTCAATTTCAGAGGATGTGTGGAACATGAAAATTTAGATTACCAAAGATTGTCAATTACTTTGATTATTATTCGTTACATGTGTCATCAACGATACTGGCACATACAAATTATTTTATCAACCAGGCACATAATTATAGTCCCTCACTTAGCTTTCTTACGAATGATCACAGTTACTTAAGTTACCTTCACCCTTAACAAAAAAAAATGAACGAATAAAAAGAGGTTCATCATCGTTTAAGCTAGAAAATAGACAATCTTTTCGTTAACAAATGGAAGAGTATGATCAGACGTTAGTTTATTAGAACCAGTTACAATAGTTATCGACAAAAAATAAGGACTGAAATTTCTAAAAACAAATTAAGACAATCATAACTGTAAACGAGAGTAAGAACAATAAATGTGAAAGAAACGATATACACATCAGGCGTATATGCATAAAAGGAAAAAAAAACTTCTAAGAAAAAATTGCTAGGTCTCATAAAAGCATTTTGAACGTCCTGAACAGATGTGTCTGTTTACAATCGTGAAAGTCCAACAGCAACGGCAAGAATAATAATTAGTGTCGTAAATGGAAATCAAGCTAATCAAATATAAGATAATTACTTATTCCATCAACACATCCTTTAACGTCTACTAAAACGAACTATGTTAATAGCGTCGTAGAATATAAGAATAATTGTAACAATAATAATAGGATAGCATAAACAGTTGCAAAAAAAAGACTGTCAATAAGTAAAAAAATGATCAAAATGAGTTAAGTTAAGTAATACCATATGTAAGAGGAGATGCTGAATAAAATTGCGTGAAAAATAGATTAATTAAAGAAAGCAATACACATATTGTTACGACATCAGCATGCTGGGTGCGAAATACTGTAGCTACCTTACGCACCTTCTCTATCTCCTTACTAGCAAATATGAAAGTGCCTTTTTAATATGGGGCCTTTCTACTAATCTGTTATAAAATAATTACAGGTATAAAACACTCTGGGGCCAGCAGAAAGGAACCATATAACAGCTTAGCACTACGACCGGTGATAATAGAACAAGAATAAGTTAGAAGAGAGCTTATCATTATCCAGATGCTGGGACATCTAGCACCTGTACCACAGGCCGATAATCAAACTCAGAAGCGTATGGCCATCAAACAGAAGCCAACAGCTTCATAACAACAAAGCATGAACGAGCAAATATATTAAATAAAACAGCATGACAGTCTTACATTGACATATTTGGCTAAAATACTACTAAGAATAATTATGATGATAATTCTAAAAATATTGATGAAATAACTAACATACTAACATTAAAACCTATGATTGCTTGAAAATACGAACAAAAAAACCACCTAGTAATGTAAATTAAATGCCGTAATGCCTTACCTATCGACATCCTTAACAATAGATTTAATATCTACACCCTGCATTACTCGATGCATGCACCTACCATGTATATTTTAAACATACGTTATTTGAAAAAGGGCAGAGATAGTGCAACAAAATTCTTAAAAAATTTAATTTTTTAATGATTACTTATATTATTAAATTAATATATACATATTATTACATGCTAATTAACTATAATATTACACATTTGCATATAAAATAAGCATGAAGTACCAGTAACTTTACGAATATGATACCAAACCCACAATATGGGAAAATATTACAAAAAAAAATTATGTAAGTGAAAAAAACCATGTGTAAAAATTATAATGTAACATTAGTACATAAAATTATTTTGCAATTTCGCACAAAAGTTATAAAAGAGTGACGAGAGCGTACATGAACAAGAAAAAATGTATACACTTGGAGCGCAGCGCAACTAATCCCTAGGAGAAACAAGGATCAGCAGAAAAACCCTACCTTTTTACTTCTTAAAGAGAAAAGCGTACAACAAAAACAACAGAACACAAACATTACTTGGATACCCACCCTTAACATACAGGAAAATCGGTCATAAATAATAATGAAGAGAAGTTAATAGTCCTCAATGTGTACTTATTTTGCGTTCACCCAATCGACCACAAACCCACGTAACGAGGGCTACGACTTTTATGTATCGACCAACTTTTGATTTTTTCCCTTTTTTTAATCTAAACACATCCTAGAAAACTCCTTTAAACCCAAATTTTTTTCTAAATCAAATATTTCCTAGCAAAACGTATATGTATTTTCAAATAGCAGGTAAGTTCTAAGAATCACAAAAACTAAATATAAGAATAATCTTCAAAATTTAAACAAAAGCGAAAATTTGACTAAAGCTATTCTATGTTTAAAAAATGTGCAGAATTTTGTGGAAAAACTTGTAATACCTTGCGGATAATACCTATATGAATGCATTACAAGGTTAAAGGTTGTCTGCCTTTTTGTTTTCGCCACTATATTGAGTTTTGAAAAAAAGTCCAATAATACTGTACTTTATCAATAATATCGTTTTACTTAATACTATTATTTATAAGGTTGCAAAAAAAACAGGTTTTCACCATATAACTTCGAACGCCATAAAAATATTTAAATTACTGTATATCTTTTACTGTACTCTGCTGGTGATAACCTTTTGTTAAATACCCATATCAATATAATTTAGGAGGAAAAAGTAGCCGAATATTTTGTATCCGCCACGATATTGTGACTTTTACAGTTTTTTAAGTACTCACCCTATTTTGAAGAAAAAACACCTTTTTCAAATTTTAATCGAACGAAATGTTGATAAGTAATCATAAATTTGATAAATGTTTCTGCCTGTCACGAATCATTGCATTTTTATGTATGTATATATATACCTAAATTACATATCGATAAGGCTCCATGAAAATACGTAGCCTTTCATTTTGCATCGGCCAGCATATTGATATTTTAGTTACTGTGGATCCTTCACTGTAATCTACTGTTGATCTTCTTTAATTTATTATTCATATCTATATACTTTTGGAGAAAAAGGTAGTCTACTACTCTGTTTCTGCTGCCATATTATGATTATTACATTTTTTGATGTACTTACTTGCATTGTTTGCAGAAACAAACATCTGTTTCAAATTTTAGCTGAATAAGGTGTCAGAAAGTAGTCTAAATCTTGATAAAACTATCTGCATTTTACAAATCAACGCGTTTTTCTACACATATACTCAACATATATCTTCCTATATTTTACAAATATATGGTCAAAAATGAGTCCTAGCACCCCCACTCAGCCCCGCTACTCC
This sequence comes from Copidosoma aretas, assembly GCA_030522625.1. Classification (NCBI taxonomy): domain Eukaryota; kingdom Metazoa; phylum Arthropoda; class Insecta; order Hymenoptera; family Encyrtidae; genus Copidosoma; species Copidosoma aretas. The sequence goes on from JAPYYV010003814.1 coordinate 12,064, forward strand.
CCGCTCCACCACACCACCCCCTCAAATTACTTAGTTTTTCGTTCATTTTTACGTAATTTTTAACCCATTTTCTTTGGGTTAGCTCCCCCCACTACCCCTGCTCCCCTCAGCCCCCCCGATCCCCCTCCACTCCCCCTTCACCTCCTGCATACTTCCCCCCCCCCAGCTCAAATCCATCTTCCCTTCGCCTACTCATCACCTTCTACACACTTTTTATTCACTTAACTCAACTACAAATCCATTGATAGGATTATATAATTAGGTTTTATGTAGATTACGCGGTAATAAATAATTTAGGATGATAATTATAATAAAAAAAGATAAATAAAATAAAATAAGGATGAAAAAAAGTATCTATTAGTACCAATATATTGATTATATAGTATTGAAAAATTTAGCTGTAACGTCAGCTCTTTAAAGTATCCACAGAAGTTACAAAATAATAGTCAATCAAGACAATTTACCGAGTAAAACAATAATTTGTTCTATTTATTTCACATTGTGGCATTTCATGTACCGTCTAAAACCGTCATATCGTCTTAAACCCTTAAATCAATAATACAAAAATATTTATGTTCTTTTTTATAAATGAATATATATATGTCTATTCATGTGTGTTGATCTTTTAAAACTTATCTTACATCCAACACATTTAAATAATTATTCTTTACTATATTCTTTGAAAAATAAGATTTAGCTAAAGTTTAATGTTATACCGTCTGTATCTTTAAAACATCATTTTATAAATCAAAATTACATTAAATGTGATCATAAAAAAAAAAAATTAAATCGAATATTTGTGAAAAAATATTAAATTACTTTAATGTAACAAATTTAGAGTCTGTTATAAATTTTAAAACTTCACTTACAAAGTTTACAATGCATCGTCTAAAAAAATTTTGTTCATAACAACCAAACATTAGAATTGATGCAGTAAAAATATTCGCAACAATAGGGAGTCTCTTAAGTTAAAAAAAAAAATCATGAAATCACTAAAAATTATAAAAGCTTTTTAAATGAAATGGTGTTCATTGTATAAAATGTGTAAATAGTGTTAAAAAAAGAAAAGAGCATAAATGCATTTAATGGACAGAATAATTGTACTAATATAGGTAGATAGATGATCTTATACTAATGTCATATAGATGCGATAAAATTTATTTAAAAGTCCAATTATTTTTAATATGTTAATTATATTTCTTATAGCTGTTTCAGTAGTGTTTAAAGTAATGGATATTTTAAGAAAAGAGTCAGTAAGTTAACCCAAAAAAAAGGTATCATATTTGTTCTATATAAATGCACTCTGCAGTATGTGCTAAGTTAAGTTTCATTCTCTGTCATCTAAAATCACAATCCGTCATGTTTGTGTATCTGGCCGAAGTCTTGGACCAAGTAATCGTTTTTTTAATGTTTTATCGTTTTTAAAATAAAAAGCTTTTTAAAAAGAAGTGTTTCTAAAACACCATAAAAAGATCTGATATGATTATAAAAAGAAAACTAAAATATATTTTATATTTATTGTTTACAATAAAAAACAAAGAAATTATTAGCTACTTTGATAAATAAAAGAAAACTCCATTATTATTATAGGAAATTTTATTTATTCATATGATAATTATCAAAATATTTTATCTTATAAATATGCATAATTGGAAAATTGGTAAGCAGAGCGCGTAAGTAGGTAAAAATACATATGGAATAAATATCACAAAATAGTAGGATAGGTTATGTAATATAATACACAGGTCGCAGAGAAACTTTAAATGATAAAATCTATAAAGCTACAAATAATTGCAAGTTGATAGACAGGATTTCACAATAATTTAGCAAAAAATATGGATTATTGATATATACATTAAATACAGAAATAGTAAATGGAAAAGTAAAAGAAGAATTAAAGAGTGACGCAAAATTAATCAATAAATTAACAAGAGATAAGACAATAAAACGATCTAAACAAAACTTAGAAAAGTAGCAAAAAAAATTTCAAATAAGTTTTAAAGAGCTATTATAAAATAAAAACAAAAAACAAAACCTGCATTCTATAATACGTATTACCGATGTGATGTTTTTGCAGAGTTTGTATGAAAAGTGCGATGAATCACATAATGTCTATGAACTCCAACTAACTTCAAAGAAGCCATCGATCAATACAAATTTGACCTATATAAAATTTTCAACGTTGACGAGACTGGTATCTCTGTTGTCCCCGAATCCTCATTGAGAGTTGTTTCTCCCAAGGGAATGCGTCAGGTTAGTGGTCTAGTTGCTACAGAGAGGGGCGAAAATGTGACTGCTGAAATTTGTATGTCGGCCACGGGAGTTTTTATGCCTCCAATGTTGATATTATGGAGTAAAAGACACCAGATGCTTGGGCTGAATTCCACAAACGTGGCTGAATTCTGTTTGAAATTTTTACTCGATGGTTCAAAAAGTTTTTTGTGTTTTGAAATGCATCAAAGGATAATTCTGTGTTTCTTTTTTGCGATGGATATTTCTCTCATGTAAAATACTTAGCTATACTTCACCTAGCACAATACAACGGAGTAATCATTTACTTTCTACCTCACTGTACCGATCGACTACAACCACTCAACGTTAGATTTATGAAGCCATTAAATAAAAACTACACGGATGATAATAATGATCATCTCAGAGGAGGAGGCTCGAAAGTTACTATGATAAAGATTATTAGTTTGTTTGGAGCAGCGTTTGTTAAGGCAGCCAAAATGGTAACTACAGTCAATGCATTCCGCAAGACCGGGATATATCCCTATAATTTCTCTGTATTTTCACCTTTAGGCTTCGCCAAGGCATCTCAGGAAAAAAATCACCTTACAACTAAACGAGCAGCTGCAGGTAGCGAAGGTATACTTATTATCTTTTATATTTATTTATGATACCTCGTCATTCTTGCTAATTGCATGTAACGAGTTATTTGTGTTCCAAACTTAATGCATCTGTTTTGGAGTACTCAGCTATTATACAACATTTAGTTAGTGATTCGCAGAATTCTCTTCCAAGTGAGGTCAGTCGAAGTATAAAAAAAAGGCCGATAGTGCAAGAGCCGGAGAAAAATATAACGATACTCCTCACCTCATTGTGAACTCCACTGGTAAAAGTAACATCAGATTACTTGATCACACTCTTAATAAATGAGAGTTATCAATTCTTATGTTTATTTATACAGAACTCTTGCTGACCTGCTCGTAAAGAGATAAAATTGACTTGTACGGGTGCACCAAAAGATGTGTCTAGCGCAAGTAGTTTACGTGACTCTAACATTAGTTCCGACAGTCTCTACTTTTATTACTCGAATGCACATCAATCTTTACCCATCCAGCAAATGGATGAGCTTTTATTGCCTACTTCTGCTCGGATTGCCTCGATCGAGCCATCGGAGGAGGGTCCACTGATTCAAAAAGGCTTCACTCAGCCCAGTAAAGAATTTCAAGCTGATCGGCTACTTAATTCAACTAAATAGTGTGATAGTAATTGTACAAACACTAGTAATTTGAATTTGCTTTAATCGATGCTAGGAAACACTGCCATAATTACATCGGACGAGTATACTCAGCAATTGATTGCAGCAAAAATCAAAAACATTAAAAAAGAGCCCGCGTTGAAAAAGTAATCACAACCTAAAGTGAAATTGAACACAAGGTGAAAGAAACCTGTAAAGGTCAGCAAGACCACTACTCTGAAAAAGTTGGAAGAAGACGATAATCAAGTGATTTTGCTTACGAGGAAAGAAGATTAGATTAAAGCTATAATTAATAGTGTAGTTAATTTAACTTTAACTTACACACTTGACGAGTGCAATATGATGCCTATTGAAAACATAGCAATCATTTTGGAAAATGATATATAATTTTTGTTATTTCTTTGATAAGTACCTTATGATGCTAGTTCAATTATTGAATAGTTTCTAAAACAGTTAGCTACATTGTGATGAAAATTGTAATTTAACATTTCAATGCATGAAAGTACAAATACTATTATAATCGTTAAAAACATGTAAAGTTTATGCACAGTTCATATGAGTAGATTGAAAAATGTAAATTTTCTTATTTCTAAAACTATTAATAGACATAAATTTATATGTATATTTTAGAATAGCATACGAGTCAAGTTAGCTATTTGACAAATGTGTGATAAAAGGTTAAAAAATAATGTTCACGTCTATTACTACCTTAATACATTTATATTATATTTTCTTAATTATTTTTATATGCACTATGTATAGCTTATCCTCTGTCAATTTTGGGTATACGCATAAGCCCGTGTTCATCAGTGCCCAACCCCCCTGCAGACTCGTACCTCCTACTGGGGCACGGAGTGAGCACTTTTGATCGTTCTCGTTTTCAAGTTTATAAAACAAAAAGATGTTGAAAACCAAATAAAAAATGCCTAGTAAACAAAAGTTTAGGCTATTATCGTTCAATTTACATATTTTTAAATAGTAATACGCTAAAAATTTTCATCACATTCAATTAGTTATAAAAAGGGGCCCATCCTACCCCACTTGCCCCTATGTATATGCAAGGTACAGCTGAGCGAAGCGAAACCGACCTAATGTGCAGGCGATAGTTCTGATGTATTTCTTTTACTACATGCATAGCACTCATCATATATACTTTTATCATATATAACTGACACGCTGTTATACGATATTGTACGCATTAACCTGTTGGTAACAACTTAATATCTCTTTTTATGTAATTAGTAATGAACTACGTACAGTCTAAACGCAGAGGGTTCCGAATGATGATATGCCACTTTCATGCGAGAAGATAGGCTATGCCAGTTCTGCCGCACTACCCTCTCCTCCCGAGGGTGTTAAAGGTGGGGTTGAGTTATTTTCCCCTTGCTACGAGCCTTACTCTCACGTCACGATTCTAGATGGCTTGGATTTCGAGCTCCCCCCTAGGGTGGTAGTGGTGGGGGTAGTTCCCCTTGCTATAGCACGAGCTTTAACGTCACGACTCGGAGCTCTAGTGCCACCCTTCGGATCCTTGATACCCGATCGAGCGATGGAAAGATAAGTTTCTCAGCTACATTATTGACCGATGGTCTCTGCCAATTATAATTGAATGCGCTCGAGACGCACTTTCCAGAACTATGATGCACTTACTCTCTCTGATGTATCATTTATTTAGCATTGAAGCGAAACTTTTATAGGGACGTTCGGATGGGCAGTGAAATTTTACAAAACGACACATTTCTCGCGACATGGTCTCTCCCCCTACCCGAGCGGCCACTGCTGCTGCGTCCCCTCTCTCTCCGCTCCCAGCTTCCCGCTCCGGCGTGACCGACCACCGCCCACATATATATACAGCTCTTTTCTCTCCCTACTGCTGCTCGCGCGTGCCCGCACAGACGGCCTCTTCTTATATATACCTATACTCCACGCTCAGTCACTCAAGTAGACGCTACTGTACAGTATATACAGTATAGCTTATATATACTACTGGACTACATAGCCAATCTTTCTTCTCTCTCCCTCATCTTATATTAGTTCGTCGTATACGGTGTATATCACAGTGCTACTCCTGATTCCGTGCTGCCGGTGTGTATATCACAGTGCTACTCCTGATTCCGTGCTGCCGGTTACTGTTTCATTCTTTACTCAACAAATTCGTTCTTTTCGTCAGTATAGTATTGAAGCAAAGCTTTCTATGGGACATTCGGGATCTCGGCTTGAGGTCCTTAGGGAGTGACTTTCTAAAAACTGACACAATTTAGCGACATGGTCACGTGGTCTCTCTTTTTCCGGGGGACTCCCCCGTATATATACTGCGCTCGGTGACGCTCGAGTCTCACCGTTCGCCTTCGGATTCCACTACATACATGTATACAGCCAGAGTTTAGTATTGCATGTGTATATTACAGTCAAGGGTCAATTAGGTATTAAGCTATGCGAATACATAACCTCAAATTTCAGTGTTTTAAGTGTATCCTTATCAAATAAAAGGGTAAGACTTTGGGAAAAATTATATTATATTCAGCAAACAATCACATAAATGCAGAAATTATTTTTCATAACCATGCATGCACATAACCTAAAAATATTAGATAATATGCTATATCTTAAAAGGAAGCAATATAGACAAAAAAAACGATTTTAACGGGTTCTCTAAAGGGAAAAAAAACGTCGCGGCCCACAAATAAAGAGGTGTTGAAATATGCGAAAACATAACTTAAAATTTTAGTGTTTTGGATGTATTTTTATCAAATGAAAGAAAAAAATTTTGGAAAAAATTATATCATATTCAGCAAACAATTACAAAAATGCACAAATGATTTTTCATGATCATGTGTATACATAACCTCAAAATATTAAATAATTCGACATATCTAGAGAAGAAAGCGAGATAAACAAAAAAAAACAATTTTTATGGGTTTTCTAAAGGGTAAAAAATATTGCAGGGCACGAATAGAGAGGTGTTAAGATATGAAAAAAAATAACCATATGTTTAAGGGTTTTCAATGTTTTTTTTATAAAATCAAGGTGGAAAATTTTCAGAATAATTATAGCATGTTATAACTATTCAATTTGGGGGGGGGG
>JAPYYV010003815.1:0-18046 GCA_030522625.1 Copidosoma aretas
ATTTTTATAAAAATAACATCAAAACCTAAATCCCAAGCTTTTTAACCCGGTAACCCGTGGGACAGCGAGTAAATAATATAATAAGTAAATAAATTATTAAAAAAATAACACAATAACGTAATACTAAAGTTATTAAAATAAAAAGTGATAGAAGATTTTATGTAGTGGCGTAGGGCGTAGCCAGGATTATTATATAGGGGGGGGGGGGGGGGGGGGGGGAGAAGGGGACCCAGAAAAATATTTGGGACAAAAACGGACGAAGTCAACGGGGAATGGAGGATTTTGCATAATGTGGAGGCCGAGGAATTATATGCTCGGCAATTAATTTTCGAATTCCTAATGCCACTGTCTATCAATAATAATAATAATAATAATAATAATAATAATAATAATAATAATAATAAATTTTTATAAAAATAACATCAAAACCTAAATCCCAAGCTTTTTAACCCGGTAACCCGTGGGACAGCGAGTAAATAATATAATAAGTAAATAAATTATTATAAATTATTATAAAAATAACACAATAACGTAATACTCAAGCTTTTTAACCCGTTAACCCGGGGGACAGTGAGTATGAATAATATAATAAGTAAATGAATTATTATAAAAATAACCCAATAACCTAAATCCCAAGCTTTTTAACCCAGTAACCCGGAGGACGGCGAGTGAATAATATAATATGTAAATCAATTATTATAAAAATAGCAACATAATATAAATCCCAAACTTTTTTACCCAGTATTCCGGGGGACAGCGAGTAAATAATATAAGTAAATAATTTATACAAAAATAATAACATAACCTAACTCCCAATATTTTTAATCCGATAACCCGGGGGACAGCGAATTATTAATATAATAAATAAATAAACTGTTAGAAAAATAACAGCATAACCTAAATCCCAAACTTTTGAATCTAGTGACCCAGGGGACAGCGAGTTATTATTATACAATTATTGAATTGAAAATCTAGGGCTGTAGGTAACGTTGCTATTTTATTATGTTGTTTAAGAAAAATACTATCAACTCGTTATCCTTCGGGTTACTGGATCAAAAAGCTTGGGATTTAGGTTATGTTGTTATTTTTATAATAATTTTTTTTCTTATTATATATTATTTACTAGTTGTCCCTTGGATTACTGGGTTAAGAAGCTTGGGAATTTAGTTATGTTGTTATTTTTAAAATAATTTATCAGTTAATATATTATCAACTCACTGTGCCCTGGGTTACTGGGTTTAAAAGCCTGGGATTTGGGTTACTGGGTTTTTGCGGTTTTGCTCATATTAGCTTATTTAAATTTTCCCTGGGGTCTGGAGCCACTTTTGAGAACGCTGGCTACGGAGTAGGCCTATGGCCTCTGTCACTTTCGAGAACTGGTGGTCCCCCCTTGTCAATGTACCAAACTCCCTCGAAACTCGAAACTTGTGGGAGTCGACGACGACGACCCCTTCGAGATCCACCCACCCTCGTTGTAACGGAGAAGGAAAGAAAGAATCCCTAAAAACAAAGCATAGCAGTAAACAAAGAGCTTAGGATAATAATAACAACGTAATAAAATTTTATGACTTTTGGACTGTGTGTCGTCGAACCCATAAGCATTTCGCATATATTTGGAGTAATAGAGAGAGAGAGAGAGAGAGAGAAGAGAATCGGGCCTTCCCCCTCCCTCTCTTGTTGTTGCTGTAATGCCTTATATATGCCTGCAATGCTGTATATATAGAGTATCGCCGTCACACGTATATACCCTACTCTGATGCCGTGTGCCGTCTGCTGCTGTAGTGAGTGCTGCTGTCTCCTTCGCACTTGCACTACATATATGTATATATATATACATACAACTCCAGTCTCCACTCGTCATCAGACGATCAGCATCAGACTCGCATCTGATAGTTTTTTTTTTAATGTTTGTGTTCGCGCGTGCACGTAGGTTAATGTGAACTTGTGAAGACTGAAGTCTGAAGTCGGACTCTGAGGTTTCTGAACTGAACTATTGAAGAGTGAAGACGTAAAGACTAAGAATAATAAGATAAGAGACGACAGACAAGAAGGAAGAAGAGGAGACCAACGAGGCGCACATATAGCGCTCTGCTCCTGCAGACGATGAGGCCGTCGCCGGCCTGTAGCAGCTTTCATAACTCCTCTCGACGACGACCAGCCCGATAAAGTTTCGTGCGGTGTTTTTTTACACCACGATTGATGAAAGTATGTTATCAGCGAGGAAATGCATCGGCAGCAAATAAGGAGCCCATGAACTTAAACTCTGCCTGCTACTTGTAAGCACCAGCTCTCCTAAATATATTTTTTAAGTATTCCTTCGTGATTTGCCGCTGGCGTGCGCATGCCTCTTGTTTCTTTCCAATTCCAACAACTCTTCTCAGTCTCCTCACTCTCCAGCAGTGCAGCAACCATCATCACCATCATCATCATCATCATCATCATCATCATCATCATCATCATCATCATCATCATCATCATCATCATTATCATACCAGCAAGCAAGAGTAGGAAATATACTACTCTCTCTTGCCGTGTTTATTAGAATCGGAGTGATTGTAATACTTGTGCCTGTAAACTTCTATATGTGTACCTCGGTAGGTATCCCCCTGGCCCTGGGTGTGTGTATGGTGTTATATATTTCCTGATCTCCTCTCTCCCTCTCGCCATTTTGATGGTGAGGGACAGACGATTGGTACGAACCTATGACGACGTCAACGTCAACAACAACAACCACGACTAGGCGACGTCGTCGCCGAGAAGAAAAATGACGCGCGATACTCTAGTGCACTCACGCGCGCCTCTCTTTAGCGTACATAATACACTCCACTAACCCTATCCTCCTTTTTCTCTTTTCATATCCCACCCCCTCTGCTCGCGCTCGCTCTCTATCATCCTATAATTTTTTTTTTTCTTTTTTCTCTATCCGCTCGAACAACGTCTCTCCGCTCTCTCGTCGTCATCATCCTCTCCGAGTCTCTCCGTGTGTTCTCTCTCTCTCGTCCACTCTCTTTCTCGCTCGTTTGCCTCCTTATAATGTATACCATACAGTCTCTCTCGCGAGCTAGCGCGCTATTTGCTCCTCCTCCTCCTCTTTCTTCTCTCTTTCTGTGTTTTGTGCAGCTCTATCAGCTATAATACTGCTGCTGCTGATGCGTTGCTCACCCTCCCTTCCGTGGGAATATTCGGAGTTTTGCGTGGTACTTTGTGCAATTTTGTTGTTGTTTTAGGTATTATGTAGTCAATAGAGCAAGCTCTCTCTTTTGGCACTTGCTGTCTTTCTACTCTGCTCTTCTGCTGGGATAGACGAGAGGCACTGTTACTATACTATAGGCTTGTATAAGTACCCGCTGCTGCTGAGCCTGCTGTACATATTTTATATCCCCGTATAGTTTAGTATGTGTACGTGTGGGTGTGTGTGTGTGTGTGTGTTCTGATGTGCTGTAACTGGTTCTTACAGGTTGAGGGAGTGCTCAGGGTACTTGATACTACTCGGAAAGCATCTCCAGGGAATGCGGTTGTACCGCAACTACTAGGCCCCGGACAGACCGGGCCGCCACGCAGGAGCAGACGGCGTCAATTGTCTTGGCATGGAGCTCTGCTTGGATCAACACTGATCTCTAGATGCTGTGTGAGTTGTCATACGTTGGCATTGCTGTCTGTTTTGGTCTCCTAATATTCTTTTTAATTTTTCGTCTTTTTTTTTTACACTAGTGAACTCACACTTGAACTGTCTGCGAGACACTTACCTGTGTATTTAGTGATTAAGTATAAGCATGAGTCAGTGTTAGTTGAGTGTAAACTTTAATAATTGCATAGACGTGTAAGCTATAGATACTGTCATTTTGGTGTGTGTATTTGCAGAGGCTAGACTTGTAGTGAGAGTAATTGTATGTGCATTATTAAACAGCTCCAAGTTGTTCTTTTGGACAGTGATTGAAATGTCTAATGCAACAAAAATAAATGCAAGAGTTTTAAATTCTGTTTGCACTGATGTGTATATGTGTCAATGGTATTTTGAAATAAGATGTGAATCACTTTTGACAGTTTGATGAAACCTGCATCTCCAAGGTGTCACTCAGTTCTGAACAGCTTTTTTCCGAGTTCAATGATCTCTCTCACTCTTTCTTGATCATCGTTATTTCTTACAAAAAGCACAAAATGTATACTTTTCCACAAGCACTTTCGTTTATTCTCTGATAATGAAGTTATGAAGAAATCAATAACTCTTGCATCAATACTTTGTTCTTCAGTAGACTTATTCCCTTTGTTTGGTTTTAAAGATTTTTAACAATATAACTATACTTGACATTATAATTTTATGGTGCATTTATTTATATATTTTTTATCCAAATTTACTACAAACATTCATACACTTTTTTTTTGTAGACTCAAGATACTTCAATCACGAACAACTTTTTTTTTTTTTAACGACACATTACGAAATTACATTAAATTTTAGTAATCACAAAGATGAACTTGAATTATTGCCTTATCTTTGGATGCATTGTATAATAAGATTATAGTAATTATTTGCTCACTATGTATCACACCTAATGACTTACTGAAAAGTTTAAAGTACATATCTATGGCAAAAGAATCTTTTTGAAATGAATATAGCTGTTCCTTTTTCTTCTTTTTTTTTTTTTAGTTAAAATAAGGTTTTACAATAGAGTTGTATCATTCAATAATTTCTGGTGCAGTGTATAAGCACGTCTACATAATGAATAATTCGATAATTATTACGAAAAAAAATCGTCTGATCAGCAATGGATGCTTGTAACAACAGGCCAAGCCAAGTACAGCCAGGGCGATGGACTGATAGAGGAAAGTAAGCTGGCTGGTCAGGTTTGGATCGACGAGCAGCAGGCCTGCGCCGGCAGGGCCAGTAGGAGTAGCAGCAGTGACAGCAGCTGCGGCAGCCAGGACAGGCGCAAGCCTACGAGGAAGAAGAAACTGGAAGTCGAGGTGGGCAGCGTCAGTGAGGCGGCCGGGGCTGTCGGTCACAACAGCAGGAACAACAACCGGAGGGCCTTGGGCGCAAGCCGCGGTGGTGGGTCACGCGACAGCCAGATTATGCCGACACAGCCGAGGCCGGGCAGCCTCAAGGATCCGGAGATCGCCGGGCTCTTTGAAGACAACGATCCGGAAAAGATCTTCGAGGATCTACGGGAAATCGGCCATGGCAGCTTCGGCGCGGTGTACTACGCGAGGTGCCTCATCACCAGGGAGATCGTCGCCATCAAGAAGATGTCCTACCTCGGCAAGCAGACTTTTGAGAAGTGGTTGGACATACTCAAGGAGATACGCTTCCTCAGACAGCTCAAGCATCCAAACACCATCGAGTACAAGGGCTGCTATCTTAGGGATCACACTGCCTGGGTGAGTAGCTTTTTTTTTATTTTTCACGCCAACTCTATCGAATGCCCTTCTAATATTAATTTAATCAACCCTCATTTTCCTTTCTCTTTGCAGTTGGTCATGGAGTACTGCCTGGGTTCGGCGTCAGATATAATCGAGGTGCACAAGAGGCCGCTGAAGGAGGACGAAATCGCGGCGATATGCGAGGGCGTGCTGCGCGGCCTAAACTACCTGCACTCGTTAGGCAGGATTCACCGGGACGTAAAGGCTGGCAATATCCTGCTGACGGAAAACGGCACGGTCAAGCTCGCAGATTTCGGTTCTGCGAGCGTCAAGTGTCCGGCCAATAGCTTCGTTGGCACGCCCTACTGGATGGCTCCCGAGGTCATACTGGCCATGGACGAAGGCCAGTATGACGGTAAGGTCGACGTCTGGTCGTTAGGCATCACGTGTATTGAGTTGGGTGAGTAGCGATTTAACTTACACCGCGTATTTACGTTCTCATTATGCTTTGCTTACTAAACTGCAGATGTATTCTTCATCATTCGCATATCTTATTAACTCTGTAGTTTCATGTGCATGAAAAGCTCTAGTTCTATACATCTTTACTTCGTATTTTATGACTTTTCACGTTTGCTTTTTTAAAGCAAAAATTCGAAACTGTTACTTGTGATGCTACAGTGACAGCATGAGGGCGATAAGTCATGAGAATTATACTTAACTTATAGCGGAACGGAAACCGCCTTACTTCAATATGAACGCAATGAGTGCTCTCTATCACATTGCCCAAAACGAAAGGCCGACGCTGAACTCGGCCGAGTGGACGGAAGTGTTCCGTCACTTCGTCGAGATCTGCCTTACCAAGAGTCCTAGCGAGAGGCCAGCTTCCGGGAAACTGTTATCGGTGCGTATGCCAAACCGCACGCCATAATGAATGTATATCTCTATTTTTCCTCGTTCAAATGTTATCGGATCTTTCTCACTCTCTCTTTGAACGGCATTCTTTTCTGAAAAAAAAAAATTCGCAAAGATTTCGTATTTAAAAGGCAACTTTTTGATTGTTTATCAGTTAAAGATAAAAAATTATTTTCTACAAACATTGATACAATTATATTTGTTGCGCAGCATACTTTTGTTACGAGATTGCGTTCGCCTCAAGTCTTGGTGGATCTTATAAATAGAACAAAGGCTGCCGTACGGGAATTAGATAATTTGAATTATCGAAAGATGAAGAAGATTCTGATGATTGACACTTGTGAAACGGAGAGTCAAATTGGCGATGCTGATGGTAAGTTTATTAAATCAATTGGTTACCTGTGACGACATTGCATGAATGAACATTCTTTCGATTCACAATGAAGAACCGATCTTTGACATAACAATCTCTCTGACATGTTTTTCCCTTAATGCTTCAAATCCAAACTGTCATCATGAAATATCAATGATTGGTTTTTCTTACTTGCGAAATAACTTGAAATCTATTGCACGGAACAATTTTTCATCCTGCAAACTTCGGCACTACGACTCAATTTTTGATACGCAGACACTCCTGACGAACAAACAGGTGGTGACAGCAGCAAGAGCAACAGCATTACCTCCGAACACTCGATCCACTCGATGGGCGTATCAGCAAGCTCGCAAAGTTCATCGACCAACAGCCTACCCTTACCAAACAACGCTAACGACGTGAACGACGCTTGCATTATGCCTGGTTCGATGAGAAATCGTCACAACCGAATGGCAGCTGCTCAGGGCATGACCGCGAACCTCCTCGAGCATGGCGCTAACAACTTTGCGACGATCAGGACCACGTCGATCGTCACGAAGCAGCAAAAAGAGCATATGCAGGAAGAGATGCATGAACAGATGAGCGGTTACAAGAGGATGAGACGAGAGCACCATGGAGCGTTGGTAAGTTGTGACATCGGTCTTGATTTCTAAATGTTCTGCATTGTTTTCTTATGAAAACATATTCTTTTCCATTCTTGACTAGATGAAATTGGAGGAACGGTGTAAAATCGAAGTCGAGTCTCACAAGCAGCAGCTCGAGAAGGAGTACGAAAATCTGATGCAGCAGTTTAGCAAAGAGTTGGAGAAACTGCAGGCCAGGCATCACCAAGAGCTCGAACGGAGACAAAAGCAAAATCAAAACGCAGAAAAGAAGCTTCACAAAGAAATCACAAACAGGCACGAAGCCGATCGTAAGGCTCTGGAAGCTCAGCAAAAACGAGAGTACAAGGCGTACAAAGAAAGGTGGAAGAAGGAATTATCACAGGACGAGTTGACGCCGAAGCGGCAACGGGACGCTACTCTTCAGAGCCAAAAAGACAGTCTTAGGCAGATGGAGGCACAAGAGGAGCAGCGACTTGCGCGTGGACAGAGGGAGTACCTCGACTTGGAAATACGCAAATTCCGCAGAAAAAAATTACTCAACTATCATGCTCTTGAGCAAGAGCTTTTACGGGAAGTAAGTACTGTGTTTCTCGGTTAAAAATTTTATCAAGTAATTTGCGATTCTATTGATAATTTTCATTGTGTCAGGAATTAAACAAGAGACAGCAACAGCTGGAACAAGCTCACGCGATGCTTCTCCGGCATCACGAGAAGACGCAAGAGTTGGAGTACAGACAACAAAGAGCTGTTCATGCTCTGCGCGAGGAACAAATACAACGGCAGCACAACACCGAACTCAGTAATCAACGAGATTATATGCAACGTGCTGAGCGTGATCTGCGTAAGAAGCATGCGCTTGAGCTCAAACAACAACCCAAAAGTCTGAAGGTAAGACGAAATTTATTTTTATATTAAATTGTGTATTTAAAAACTTATATAGTTTACGCGGTCGCCGAAGCTTCGTCTGCTTTTTCAAACGTACCTCGTTGCGCTCCCGCGCAACTTGATACTCTCTTGTTTTATTTTCAACAAATTTTTTAATTTGTAAATATAACAATTCATTCGTTTATGTATGATTATTATTTCAGCAAAAAGAAATGCAAATTCGAAAGCAATTTAGGGAAACGTGTAAAATACAAACGCGCCAGTACAAAGCACTGAAAGCCCAAATATTGCAGACAACAGCGAAGGACGAACAAAAGTCTGTAATAAAGAAGTTGAAGGAGGAACAGAGACGGAAACTCGCGCTCCTGGGTGAACAGTATGAGCAGAGTATTGCTGAAATGCTTCAGAAGCAAAGTATTCGGCTGGACGAATCGCAAGAGATCGAATGCCAGGTTCTCAAGGTACTTGTGATTTTATTATTGATTAAATCTCAATCCTTTATCAACACTAGAGAAATGTTAAATATTTTTTCTTTTAAAATTACAGCAAAGATTGAATCATGAGCTTGAAATCCTGATGGCATACCAGTCGAAAAATAAAATGCAGGCGGAGGCTCAGCGTGACCGAGAACGACGTGAACTCGAAGATCGAGTGTCGGTGAGACGAGCGCTCTTGGAAAAAAAACTCGAGGACGAGACGCAGGAGATTCTGCACGAGCGCAGCGAGCGAATACGACTGCTGCACGAGAAGCAAGAGCGCGAGCTCCATCACTTCGACGAGGAAAGCGCGAGAATCGGGTTCAGGTGAGATATTTAGTATAGCAAGGATATAAAGGATTGAAAATTGCTGATTAACACAAAAGTAATTTGTTGTTTTCAGTGCGTTAGCAATAGCCGAAGCTTCAAAGGAGTCTTATCCGGATGACGAGAGCCTCAGCGGTTCAATGTTGAGTCTGGCACACAGTAATAGCTCTACATCTTTTCCCCCTAATAGTCTTTAATCTTTAAAAAAACCATGAAAAAAAATTCATGTTAAAGAAAAATAATGAAATGATAATGTCCGCCTGTAATCCTACGAATATGGAAAGAATTTTTTTTTAATTCATAACACTGCACAGTTCAAGGGCAGAGGTGTGTCGACTCGCTGGAATTTCAGGTATGTATATTGAATTTAGGTACGTGCAATGCGATCACTTCTTCGATACTTTTTCGACGTTTTTTATGACACATTCACAATTGAGCGGCCAAGTTAATCTTTTCTTAACTCTCTTATACTTTTTATCCTTTTTTTGTCGTTCTAAAATTGATGTTTGTAAAAATTTGACACATGATAGTTTGTGTAGATATATACATTTTCCAAGCTCTCGATCATGTTTTTACGGTGCTTTTTCTTTCAATTCACAAAAGAGTAACAAATTTTAACGATATGATTAATTTTTTGATTTTTTTCAATTTTTATTTTTTAAGACTTTACTCTTATGAAATTGGAAACGCGTACTTTGACACATCTCAAAAAAATTTTATGTACCGCCCTATTGTGAATACTGCCATTTTTTACCCTTGTTCAAATCGAATATTAGTTAATATGTTTGACTTGCATAAGTAAAATCACGATCATACGTCAAAATTTTACAAGACACCCAAGCAGAATTCCAATTTTCAAACATATGGGTTCATTGAGCACGTTTTATTTCTCGTTTAGCTATGACAATTTTTGTAAATACCTTGGCCATTCGTTTTAGTTTATATTAGATTATGTTTTTTATTTTACCGTGATGCGTGTATGTATATCACATGACTACGTTATCTCATTATTTAAAAAAAAAAAAAAAAAAAAAATGAATTAAAACAGTAAGCATATATAGATTCAAATATAAATCTATTACACATCCAAACTAAAGATGAAGCAAATTAAATTTTTCAGTGTGACGAGTCTCTTTGATTGTTATTGTTTTATCTCTATTTTTTTTTATGTAACAGCAATAAAAATCGATTTTTAAGAAAGATGAATAATTTTCTCGCGTACAATTTATTGATATCAATAATTCTGGAAACCTTACTGAACTTTTAGGAAAATATTTGACATGCGAGAAAATTATCAGTACTCACCCATATGGTCTTCCAACATCTGACTGTCATTGACCAGCAAATTTTGCAAAATTCCAAGCCTACACAGATTTTTCTGTTTTGTCGCGTTAAACGTTATCAATAGAAAATTTAAGAACGACATGCAGTTTTATATAATTATGTACAGGTACTAAGGTATCGTTGTGTACACACTAAAACCAATTTTAAGAAGAAAAGTTACTCGATGATGTGCGTTATGATTATATAAAATCGCATCTCATTTTTTCCTAACGAAATAATAGTAATAATTATATAAAATTAAAAAAAAAGAAACATAAAAATAAGCGTCCAATTTTTTCGTGGCACACCGACACGTGGATATGGGCTTCGATCCAGTACTGCAAAAAATTTCATAAACCAAAAAGGAAGAGAGTTTTTAATCACATTTACTCTTTCTCTATTTGAAGAGGAAAACTTTTTATACGCAGATATCGATAAAAATCTGTTCAACTAATATGGATTTTTATTCGTTATTTAGTGATAGAACAACCTTGATAATCGAAAATACGTTGTAGACTGTAACTATGGTAAAAAATGAGTATAATAATTCAAGTAGTTATGTTTGGTTTTTGTCGAAAAACGGGAGAAAAAGTTCATGTGAGTCGTTAGTGTATGTACTTTTTATGAATTTTAAGTAGGTAACTATTCGGTACTGCGCGTAAGAATGTGAAAATAAACTGGAGTCTAAATATTAAAATGCATGTGCAAAAAGTTATTGCTAATATTTATTTATTTTTTTTTTTTTCTTAAGAAATTGAAAGATTTGTATCTTTTTTTCTTCGTTGTCAACATTATATAGTGCCAATTTTATGATGACTATTTAATAGGTTCTGAAAAAAATTGTAGATCGCGCTTTGTAAATTAGAGAAAAAAAAAGTTTGTGTGATGACCATTGAAAAATTTTATTGTAACTATAGAGAAAAGCGTTGAAAGATACACAGATATCGTGTTTGTGATTTGTTAAAAATTAACTACATAGAATTATATGAGTAGAATAAGCAATCAGTGGGTCAAATAAATGATGTAGGATGAAAAAGAAAAATAAGCTCATACATATACTAAGATTAATTGGTAAGAATTTTTATTGAATGAAGAGACAACGAAGAAATTTTCCCCAAAGGGTTTTGATGTAAAGAACTGACAGAAAAGTGTCACAATCAGCCGATCTATTCTTCTTTTCAAATGAAAAAAAGTATGAAGCGAGTCAGCTTCATTGCGATTACTTATATAGATTCGATGGTGAAAGAACTACGCTGAAGATTGTTATGTATTATTCTTGTTGTCACGTCAAAGAGGTATAAAAAAAAAATTATTCGCATAATTTTTTTTACACCTGCAAACTGCAATCCATTTGTTAAAGTGATATATTTGTTTGTATAAATAAAAAAAGCTTTTATATCGAAATTCATAATTTTTTCACTTTTTATTCTCGTGGCTAATGTCACAAAAATGTTATTTGAAACACTATAAACAAATTCGCATAATGAATCGCAGCAAAGCGACAAATGCACACACATTCGATGTCGAGTCAACGAAACAAAATTATATAAACATAATGCACGAAACAGGATGTCAGCACGAACTTGATTTGAATTTCCAACGAGATAAGAGTCAGCGTGGTTCTTTATTTTTTTTCTCATTGTATTAACTTAGCTACTCTTGTGTGCGTAGGCACACTTGTATAATCTGCAGTGCGGTATCGTCACGAAGAGAAATTTTAAATAGCATGGAAAAAATTATAGATGAAAAGTTTCGAATCAAAGCTTGGAACTTGGAGTTTCATTAACCTCAGCGTTTTGTTAGAATTGTGTATATAGCCAGAAACAGAATATCGATATTATCGATTATAAAACGTGTCTGTGTGCGTATAAGTCCATACAGCAAAGGTACATACGGCTACTATAAAAAAAAGACCGATATAAAATCAGACAAGGTCACTTTAAAAGTGTAAAAATAAATGTCGTTGTCAATTAGCTCGCGCGCAAAGAAGTAAATAAGCATTTTCATTTTTGTAGATTTTCTATGAGACGTTTTTTAAAATAGAACGCGAAGTCGCTTTTATATATAAATATATTCGCAACATTCCTCGACACGTTTGCGCGACGCTTTGATTTACACTGTATTGTAAAAGTGTGATACAAAGATATTTTACATTTTTAAAGTGTCTATCAATCCCCGAAATACACATCCAGCCAAAGATATGGAAAAATTTTTTGTCCAGCTCGCTAATTACATAATTATTTGAGAGGTAACCCTGTAAAAGAGAAAGAGAGGAAAACGTAGTTATTGTTGATGGTCCTTTTTTTCGCTAACTTTTATTCCTTCTTTCTCTTCATCATGGATTTATTTTCTTTCTTTTATTTGATTGTAAATTTCGTACCGACGATAGTGAGGATATGACGTTGATGCAGGTCAAGAATTTCATTAACTATAACAGTATAGTGATGAGGCTCTCATGGCTGTATAATCTTTTCTTTCTAAATACTTAGTGGGAGAAAAAAATGAATGCGGGTGTACAACAGTATACAGAAATGTATGTAACCAGGAAAGAGTATGCTGTCGTCGTTATTTTTTGTAGGCTTACGAAAAAGTTATCTCATTGTTTAAGAAAAAAACCAATAAAATATTGAAATATTGATGTTTAAGTTATCGATTTGTTTAAAAAAAAAAAATTAAAATTAAAAAAAAAAGATTTAATGAAGAGTGTAATCGTGTATAATATTGCGCTTTTTAGATATCTCTCAACCGAAAACCTCTGCAGAATGGGTCTGAAAAACAAAAAAAGATTTTCAAAAATCGTGAACTTATACATATGATTAATGCGCAAATCACGAAGAAAACTTTTATACTCACTTAGAGATAAGTGGTAAATAAATTTTATATATATATATATATATATATATACATATATATATATATACAATAACTAATAAAAGATATTATAAAGAGAGACTTCCTCTATATAGTAAAAGAAAAAGAATACTGATAAGTGAACAAATAAATTAAAATGAACACATCTTAGTATGTAACTCCGTACGTTTTTTGTACAATCACGCGAAGAAGATACAATTAAAAACTATTAAAAAAAATCTGTGCAATGTCAAACAGCGCGTGTGTGTGTGTGCCTGTATAATCAATATGAGAATGAAAATATGTATTTGCCTGTAATGATGAGAAAAAAAAGTAAATAGCTTGATGCCAGAAAGAAGTAAAGAGTCAATGCGTCCCTCACTCACATTTATAAAAATACGTTCTACCGTTCTACCTCAATATGCAGCCACACGGGCGTAAGCAAATGTGTTGCTTGCTTGTTACGGCTTGATGTAAGTCAAATCATCATTTATGCCTCTATTGAGTAACGAAAAGTATGAGCGAGCGATGAAAGACCACCTTGTGTTGTAAAACGTACGTCGAATATAATTACTCGATATAAACAGTGTCTATGTGCAAACTGAGATTTAGAAAAAAAAGAGGAGTACAATGGAGTAAAAAATAAAGTGACCGATTAACAAAAAATTTACAAATAAAAATTTATGAATAAGCAACAGAAGGAAAAAAGAAAGACAGGAAAGAGTTAGACACTTTTTTCAAGTGATCTTGAAAATACTATGATCATGATCTTTTAGTACATTTTCTTACATAAAAGGAAAAAGTGTGGAGTTATGATTTTATATAATGGTGGGAAATATTTCGGAAAATAACAAAGGCACTTGAGTGACGCGCAATGAAGATGATGCCCGAGTGTGAACGTCAATCGAAGATTTCAACAAAGGTGATTAAGAAAAAAAATAATATTATAGAAGGAGCACGAGGAATAAAAAAGCTCTTCAAAGCCGCAACGTCGATTAGATAATAATAATAAAAGAATTGATATTAAAAATACTCAAATTACTGTATTTTGTTTTATATCCCCGTAGATTTTACATGTGCTTTTGCGCTATACAAATTCCTTTACATTTTCATTTTTACTTAAATTAAAGCTACACATCATTGCACTTTGTCTTATTTCCATTTTGTAACATGATTCAACTCCATTGATTATCCAACAAAAATAATAACAATATTATGTTTCGTGCATAGTGTTAAACAATTAACGTTTCTTTAATATCCTTATAGTTATAGCTTTATAAACTGCGTATTTGTCCTACAGAGTTGAAAAAAATGCTGTACAATTTCCTTTTACCATCAGAAAACTACAAATACACATACTTGTTCTCCTTTCAATTGATAATCTCTCCCGATTTCAATACATAATATATTCTTTTGTTATCGATACCTCTACGTTGCATGTACATATAACTGGCATTTCTCACTTTGTTGGTGAAAAAGACGTTGGGTTGAGGATACGACAGTGCATTTCACGGATGAGAGGTACCGTATAGGCGACGCACTCATCCCAGCCAGGTGACCGCCAGGCGCTTTCACGGGTTTCTTTACGTTGCTGCAGATCCTTGTAACCTACAATGAATCAAGATAATTTTATATCATTCCAACATTGAAACATTGCCAACAAAAAAAAAATGCATACAAGAGTGAAATTTTTATTTTCTTCACTTACACCAAATATGATGAACATTATAAAGACGTCCAATTTGTGAGAAAAAGCCAGCAAAAGCTTCGTCGTTGTTGCGTCTGAAATTAATTGCTCTAGCCCAGTTGTTGCCCCACTCGATCATTGTACCAGGTTTTAAACTGTAACTTCGGATTTCGTATTTATTCGCGCCTTCTCTTGAAATTATCTGTGGCCAGTAACTAAATGCTAACAAATATTGTAAATGTCGCGATCTCAAGCAGTTTCCACGCTCTTTGAGTAACTTTTGATAATCCTAAAACAGATATTAAAAAAAAGTATGTATTTATCCATTTTAACAAATAAAGTTTACTAGTGGTCAAAACATTCACCTCATCTTTGGCAAGTAGATTTTGTGCTTTATCAACAATTTGAAATCCTCCGCTGTATTGCCACAAGTGGATTGCTTGATCTAAATCTCCAACTTCGACGGTCCATGACCCAACGAGTTCCAGGTTTAAGTCTTGCTTTTTGGAATGAATGTGCGCAACATTTTTAGCACTGTGTGACGCAAAATTGCTTCAGTTACATATTCTATTGAATTCGGTATATTTTAATTTACAATTATTATGCAATGGAAACATTGTTTTCGCGATTTCACTTCTTTCCTTATCTTTGTAGCTTTCAACGTACGTATAAATCTTGCAAAACATCCGGGAGAAGATAAAACCTTTACCTAATCGTTTTGAGCAAAGCCAAGATCGTTATTTTTATTTCAATTGGATGAATTTAAGAAAAAAACGAAATCTATATTGTTCCTCATTTTATACAATATTCTTAATCAACATTCAAACAAAAACAATTAAAGATATTTGCTTGACACACCGTTCATTATTCTCAATTATTTTCATCAAACACGAGTACTGAAAAATAAACTCTGCCCTACTTTGCTAAGAGCCTTTGAGTAAACAAGACACATGAGCTTAACAAGACTTGATTAAACGTCATATAGGTACAACATAAGCACATTTGATAATAAAATAAAATCTTGCACAGCTATAACTGGCTGGATTAAACAAAACATCGCCCCGAATACCGCAGTGGGTGGATATAAAAATAAAAAATAAGAATGCACTCACTAATTATCCAAATACTTGTCGTAGGAGTCAGGGCGGATGTTGTGGGTGTGTAGAGCGTAGATGACCTGCTTGTCCGAGAGCATCCGCGAGTGCGACTCCTTGGTCGGCTCGATCTTCCTGACGAGTAGTTTGCTGAACCATCCGTCGCTTATGTCCTGCAGGTCAGCCGACTTGGTCAGACACCTGCAGATTGTGATGAGAGAAAACGGTGTATAGTACACGGTTTGTATGTTACGCGAGAGTGAGAGAAAAATGTAGCTTTGAAACACAGTTTAGTATTTAAATAGATTGAAAACTGCGCATATTTGTTAGTGACGGACGACAAAGAGTGCCACGAAAGAATAAAGTAGGTACTTGAGAAAGAGAGCAGAAAAAAAGAACGAAGCATCGAACCTGGTGTCAGATGTTGGGATGAGAGCCGACCGGCTGTTGCTGCAGGAGGCGAGGAGCGGCTGCTGGAGAACAGCTCCAAAGTACCTTCTCGTCACGGCAGCCATTATTATTGCCCACGAGAAGGGGTGACAAGTGTTTTATTATATTTCTCCTCTATCTAAATCATTCGGCGGCCCCCGGCACACCCACGCACATCACATACACTTTGGTCGTTCTGTCTCTCTCTTTCTGTATAGTTATATATATATTATAGGTACATCAACAATATATAAGTGACGGACGGACTCGGATTAAGTAGGTACACTAGGTACTAGGTACTCATATCTCAGAACTCAGACCTGCTCAGACAATCGCAGACCATGGTCAGACCCAGGCAGGTCAGTGCATCAGCATTCAGCATCACTGCGTTCTGACTTCTGCGTTGTGAGCTTGTGACAATTGTGAATTGTGACTTATAAGTCTATAGCACTGCACGAGATCAGCGATCTTTCCTGTTTTGTCTGCTGCAACTGATGCTGCAGGGAGAGATCAGCTGAACTATATGATGGTCTGTAAACATATATTTTCCAGCCTCACCCATCCAGACAGTTACTTTGACGTACAAATACATACAAATAAAAAAAATACACAGCGTAAATTTTTTACCTTAATGCTTTTTCTAATACTGCTGTCTAAAATTTGTAATTGTCCTAAAAATAATATTTTGTAAAGAAAAATCAAGTAAGTACCTTAGTTTGACACGCAATTTTAGAAGTTCAAGCAATCAAAAATTGGACGCGTTCGAATATCGCACCTGAAACATGAGTTTTTGCGTCCCCTATGGCTAAAAAAAGAACTATATGAGAGGTGCAGCCGTGCAAGACGCCTATGCATTACACTGTGTGATATGAGATATTCATTGATTAAACAAGTTAAACGTAAAATCAATTCAAGAAATTTATTTCGTATGAATATAATTTTATCTACTTTATCAAAAAATATATTTTTGCAATGAGAAATTTGCCTAAGAATCGAGAACTCCGTTCATGTAGTTCAAAATTTGGTCACGCATAAGTTTACAGAGGGCGCTGATTTGCTTTCAGGTGCCAACTTGATGGATGCTTGCTTAATGGCTCGTTCGTTCGTTGAGTAAGCAGAGTAAGTAGTTGAGTGTGAATCTGGACAAAAAACGATTTTTGAGAAATTGCAGTGGAAAAGTATTGTTTACACAAAAGTAACAAGCTCTTTTGTGAAGCAAAAAAGCATATAATAGAATTCGAACGAGCCAAATATTTTCTTTAAGACCTGTTCAATTGACGCGTTCAACGGGTTCGACCGGTTCAACCATGTTCAACCGTCTTCGCGGCTTCACTTCAAAAGTGTGGAAGTCCTAATATAATAGCTACATTACTGACTATGTTATGAATTTATTTTTCAGGAAATTAAATTATTTATCAACAACACATGTCTATTTTTGAAAAATAATTGCATTTATAATTTTAATACTGATTAAGGTCTAAGGTGGCTCATCACCTCATTACCCGTATAGCACATATTTTGAATGTTTTATTATAAATGTTTATTTAAAGTTGTGAGAAGTGTAATTTAACCTGACAATAATATAGCTAGTGCTAAATATCATGCGATTTTTTTTATAAAATTTTGTTGTTAAATTATAATCCATGAAAAAGAAAATAATTGGCAAGGTAGGAAACTTGCTCAGTCGAATGGAGTCGCCACCGGCCACCCTCGCCATCTCGCCA
>JAPYYV010003816.1:0-17630 GCA_030522625.1 Copidosoma aretas
AAATCTGAAAAAAATCTTACGTCCCGGGGGGGGGGGGTGTAATGGTGGCCTGAAGGGGGGGGGGCTGTTAAGAAAGAAAAAAACTCTTTGTACGTTACGTCAAGGAGAAAACAAAAGAATTTCAGAGAGGGGCGAGTGGGGTCGAGGTCAAAAGTGACGATCGCCAAAAACACGTAAAAATCAAAAAAATACACCCGTGATTTGTGGGCGGCGAGGGGGGTGGGGGGAAGAGGGGCACGTAGGAAATTAAAGTCCCTACAACTATTTATATATATATACACATAGTAAGATATATTTGATGGCTTTCCCCATAAAAGTGTTATGCATATTATTATATTAAAACCACATACTAATAAAAGCAGTAGAGATCCATTTTAAATTTGACTTTTATCGTATATACAAATCGGTCAAAGCCATATTAAGAAATCTGAATAGATACATTTCTATTCACTACCACGCGCCACCACCTATAAAACATTTTATTTCGATCCTATTCCGCTTTTCTTACATGATTTATTGATCTTCTGAATTTTATATTGTAAAACATCTGAAAAAAACAATAAATTTATAAAAAATTCCAGTTCTTCGAAAAATTGTAGTTTTGAAAATTATGACAATTGAAATAAAACAGAAAAGTCAAATTAAAAATCATATTCTTTCTAATAATTTGTATTTAAAATTAAACAAATCCAACCATTTTGTTGAAATTAAACAATGATATCATGATATATGACTTACTATGTACATTCGCTATTACAACCTACGTACATCTAGCTACTAAATATTTTTAATTCTATCTTAATACGTTTTTTTGTCGATAATCAAATAATATTTTATAATTCCTAATCGTAAAAAATCCTGAGGCAACGATAAACATATGTTAAATTTATTTTCTCGAAAAATCAAGTTTTGCAAATAATGTAAAGCAAAATTTAAAAAAATATGAATGTATCCAAATATTTTTGTTGAGAAATAATTTGTATCTGAGAACAAATAATAACCTCGGCATCATTGCAATCGGCCAAATTAATACCAGACTTTCTATTATAAGATATCCTTAAATAACAATGAATAACATGAAAATCAACTTTTCCGATAATCGATTTTTGAAAATCGAAAAAATCAAAATTAAAAAAAAAATACAGCAAAATTCAATTTTTTCCTGCGATGATAGAAGTCCAGAAACAGAAAAACAAAAAGGTTTGTTGGATCAAAGTCAGCCCAAGAAATTCTAAGATATGACTGAGCATATACATTCGCTATGTATGCTACGCACAGCCAGCTGACAAATTTAGTTAATCTTGCTAAATCCGTATTTTCCAGTAAAATCTAGTGATCTTTCAGAATTTCCATCGTTAAATATGCTTGAAAAACAATAAATAGCGTTATATTCAACTTTTTCAAAAAAAAAACGATTTTTAAATATCGAAAAATATCAAATTAAAAAAAATGATTTAGCAAAACTCAAATTTTTTATTGGTCACAAAAAAACCAAAAAAAAAAAAAACCCTGTTGGATCGAAATCGGTTGAATGAATCCTGAGACACAACTGGTTACATACACAAACCCGTACACACACACTCACACACACACCCAGGCGGACATATTCCAAAAATGATGTATTTTTATTCTAAACTTAATGAAATGTGTTTATAGCACGTTTTCTCGAAATGTGATGTTTCGTCTATAGCAAAGCTTCCTTAACGTGAAAGCAAATAAA
Organism: Copidosoma aretas; assembly: GCA_030522625.1. Taxonomy (NCBI): domain Eukaryota; kingdom Metazoa; phylum Arthropoda; class Insecta; order Hymenoptera; family Encyrtidae; genus Copidosoma; species Copidosoma aretas. The sequence goes on from JAPYYV010003816.1 coordinate 1,721, forward strand.
AAGTCCACCAATCTATATGGGTTGCAGTAACGCCTAGGCCGTAGATACCCTTGATAATTATTATTTTATCTATACCTTGCACAACTTAATGTATACGCTCACCATGTATATCTTTATACAAACATTATTTAAAAAATACCACTTTTACTGCGACATTATTGTTAAAAAATTTAGTCCATCAATGTACTCGTATACTTACAATTATCAATTATTATTCTACATATGCTACTAACCAAATTAAAATCGTATTTTACATAAGATTAAGCAGAAAAATATAAAAAAATACGTCTAATAAAATATACTGTAATCCATTTTCGTAAAAAATACTTGTTATGTAAAGTAACTAGGAAAATATGATATGAAACCCTTAATATGGGAAAATGTAACAAAAAAAAATATGTAATGAAAAAAAACCAAGCGTAAAAATTATAATGTAACCCTAGTTCACAACATTATCTTGCAATGTTTGACAAATGTTATAGAAGGAAGAGAGGCTCGTGCATTAAAAAGAAAAAATGTATACACTACAAAAACAGCACGAGTAGTCCTTAGGAGGGACAATAATCAGCAAAAAAAGACTACCATTTTTCTCCTTGAAGGGAAAACGTGTGCAACATAAACAACAGAACACAAAAATGACCACCCCTAACATACAGGAAAATCAACGTCGAGGAGGACGTCATCGCGGTCCTGGACCTATAACGTACGGTATACATAGAATACCAATACGTACGCACCCCACCACCTTTATAGGGGCGTATAAATTAAAACCTAAATCGGAAAAATATTACTGAAGGCGTGTAATCCGTAATAAGTTTGTGATCAATATTACGTGTATCACGTTACTATGTGCAATCAAAGGACATCCTAATCCTAGACAGATTGCTTCTTTAACAGATAATCTTAGAGATCTGGAACCACTAACCTTAACTTATTCCCTTAATCTTAAGCTAGTTTGTATATTACAAGAATATTTTAATTAAAACCGAAGATTTGTGGATACTAAATGATATAAAATATTTTTACTATAATGCTAAAGGTATAAGACGCCTTGATCTTGCAATTATCTTGTATTATTGCATATCCGATCTAAATTTCAGACTACTATATGATCAATACAAAGAGTAAATATGGTGCTAGTTAAAAACAAAAGAAAGTCTTTTCAGTTATTGGCCACGTTATAGAGTAATAAAGTTTTGCCCTTGTTTTGATTCCTTTGTAAGGACAGTACAAGTGCGTACAGAAGGTAGTACCTTAATCTAACTAATTACTTAATGAATCTCGTTAGGTTGTATTAAAGAGTTCCAGATCAAATCAAAATTAATTATAATTTATTTTAGTGGATGCTTTTCTAGTTGCGGAAAGAACTTTAACACCTAACCTTTTTATTAAAAAACAAGTCAAGAGTGCGATTTATAAAAAAATAAATTAATTCTTAGTAGAAAATTTGGCAGCCATGTTTGCTATGCGACTAGAATAGTGCGAGTTGCACAAAAGTGTTCTTGAATCAATGACCCGCGGCGAACTAAGGAACAGTCGCGCTAGTGCTAGCTAAGTAAGCTACTGCTTATTGTACAACTTTTGGCTAACCTGGAGCAAGTCTTTTCGTAAATAAAAAAGAATACATGTGCCTAACTTTAAAATACATCAAATCCTTAACATTTTGCCCGTCCTTACATTTACTAAAGGGGAAGAATTAAAAAGAAACATAATATAACAGATTGCATTCTACACACTAACTTTATTTGGTACTTACTTTAAATCACCATTAAAATTTAATTTATTTGATACACGAGACTTATATCAGATTTAAGGCTCTTTATTACTACGCAACAAGATTATTTGAGTCATCCATCCGATAAAAGTAATGTCTGTTGTGCGCACTTTTACTATCCCGTCAAGCGAATCTAAACTAGGATATACCCTAATTACTCTAGCTGGTAGACAACAGCTAAGAGGCTTGATTTTGTTCTTAACTAGCACTATGTCACCCAGTTGTAATGATCTTATTATATACTAGACTGCCACAATCCTGTAAAAAATGTCTACCTGGAATTTCACGGTGTATAAATAGTGGTATTAAAAAACGAGATAATAGTAAAATAATTAGCTTTATAAATTCAAAGAAAATTTTTATTCATCGTTTGATTCTTTTAAAACAAGTTTTAGTAAAAAAATTCTATCTTTTGCACAGTAAAAATGCTCAATAATTATTAAAACATAAAGTAAGCACAGCAGTCAACGCCGCAGTAGATGTATGGGCAGTTCCAAGTTAAATGAGCACTTAGGCGTCCCAAGTTTCTCATAAAAGTATAATAAGAGGCACACTAATAGGACACGATTTTTTTTTTAAATTAGACATCAAGAAACATCAGAGAATTTGTAAATACGTAAAAAAATGAGGATGACTAACATTTTTTAGCTTTTACCGAAAATTTATGCAAAAGTACGAAATGATTAGATAAATGCAAAATAGGATGCACTCGTTCACTATATAATTTTTTTTCTAAGTGAATTATTACAACTCTATAAAAATTGACTCACAGTGTTCGGAATAAGCTTCTGTTCAAACACTGATAGAGTTCAAAACGGTAAATTCGTCAAAAGACATGGCCAATTAGGACTCAGGCTTCTGATCCAAAAAATCCGTGTTAATCTATTTCTGAAAAAATTACTCAAAATCGCATTAGGAACAGGCTTTGATTTTATTTTTGGTAGAGTTTAAAATATTTTGTTGGTCAAATCAAAAGTTACTGCTAGTTTAAGTTTACTCATTAGAAAATGAAATCACTCTTCTGTCGATTTTTAGTAAAATTACTTAAACTCACAATAAATTCTTAAAGTATCGTAGTTATTAATAATAAGAAATTTTTTAGCAAAGCGCACTTAACCACGCCCATAGTTATGTTTTTGTTTCGATTTTGTTATAAGTATAAAACCCAGTACGTTGGAAAAATCTGTACTCTATTGACTACTCTATCCCAGCCATAAGTTTTAATGTACTCGATTTATTTGGTTTTCGAAGAAATTTTATTCAGCAGTATTAACGCAGAGACAAGCTTAAGATCAAAGCTTGAGTGTAGCATGAACCAAAAATAATAATAATTTATTATTACTGTAAGAATCACATGAGAACGTAGATTGTATGTAGGTAAACAAATCTCGGTTGATCTATGAACACTGATTATGGTAATGAAAAAAATAACGTCAAATACATTTCCTCAGAACATTTTCAATGAAATGCAGGTGTGTGTATCTCGATGTCTAAAGTATCAATTTTTGAATTTTTATAATTTTTAAAATATTAGCTTTTAATAATTATAGTGAGCACTGTATGCAGGCCACGAACTACAATATGTGTTGTAATAATCATAGTTCATACATTATATGTAAATGACCGTCCAATAAAATTAGAAATTACGATTAAATTAAAATTGACCGTTAGATTAAGTCATTTTACCAAAAATCTACAAAAGCATGATCTAATTTTTAGACGTGTATGATAACACTAACCGTAAATTTTGCATAGATGAATATTTAATAATCCTCTAGGGATTTTTATGAAGCTTGTTCTAAGTACTCGAATTAAGGCTCCGGCAGAATAATCATTGATCATTGTATCAAAAGTAACGGCTTGCTAATAATATCGTAGAGAATCGTAAAGATCGAGACATTTTCATAAAAAATCATAACTTTAACCGGCCATAACTTTCACTCAAAAAAAAAATTTTACAAACTAAAGTTTAATTCTAAGTTAACAAATAACTATTCAATTGAAGCTCTGATTGATTAAAAAATATCTATCTGGGCAAGAGTGACAATTCTTTTGAGTGATCTTCTAAATCGATGATCTGGTTTTCTTGACTCTGAAGTCGAAAACTTAGATGGCCGTGGTTTTGGAAGGTTTCGACATTTTCTACTTAATAGTACTCAAAAATAGATTATTTTAAGTATTTTTAAAGTATTTACATATAATTCTAATAAATAATTTGGAAAAAATAGTACATGAAACAGAATGCACCCCCCTTTGCATTAGTGAAATCTTATCATACTTTAGCACAAATTATCGGAAAAAGCTAAAAAAAAAAATTAGTCCCCCTTAATTTTCTATGTATCGACGTATTTTTTTATATTTGGGAATGCGTAAGAAAGAAAAACCTTTATTTCCTAGGTGTGAGCCTGATTTTATTTTTCTCTAAAATAAGGGATGTTCAACTGCACATTAAATGTGTAACTGACCATAAAACTGTGTATAAGTACATACATGTATATTCCATTCGTCTACTCTCTAGAATATAAGTAGTTGTTACTTTACTTTGGCCTGTTACGATATTTCCCCACCACTTAAGTAAGATCTTGCTGTGTAAACAGGAGTAAGGTATGTGTGTGCTTGCATGGTGGCCACACCAGAGGAACGTTGTAAAGAATCAGGGTGTTGTTGGATAAGTACCTTTGAGGGGAAAGCGAAGAAGAAGGATCAGAAAATGGTAGCATTTTGAAATGAAATATTTAATTCATTCATTTTGAATTCAACTAACGGTGAATGGAGAAAGAGTTGGGTGAAGCAAAAAGAAAGATACATAGGAATAGAGAGAGAGAATGAGAAATACAAGGAGATAGAAGAGAAATAAATAATGTAAGGCCATAACGTACATTAACACGTATGTATGTCTCTCCGCAATGCAGTTACCATACTCAGCATTTTTGGATACGTCTCAGTTTTCAGCCTGTTTTCTGTTAGCCAACGCAAAAACACTTGATACTTGCAACGTATAAAAAATTCTAGTTTGATGAAATACTTTTTACTCCGTACATTCCAATAATTTAATTGTGAAAACAAACATACTATTACACTATAAAAAATATTTGTACACGATTTCATGAAAATAACATTTTGAACATGATGCGAGGCATTTTTTATAACATTCATACATATATATATATATATAATTGAATAAATTTCAAGAATATATATATTATTCTTCACTATAAAACAACTAGCAAAAAAAGTATTATAAACGTTTTATAAGAAATATTCATTACTTTCATTTTTCACTTAATAGTTCATCTGAATTCTGATACACATAATCAGCTGATCAGAGCATTAAATCGATCTTATTTCAGTGATTTTGTAGGTAGAGTATTTACAAAGAAAAAACATGTATTGTATATACCTGCAGAAATTGAGTACCATCAGTCTCCATGCAGCAGTTTTCTGTAACATTTCCCAGAAACCATTTCTAATATAGTTTCGACTTGGAACGAATTTTTTAGTGTTTAAGTTGTACATACTTTCCTTGTTTTTGTCTTACAATTCTTCTTTCTTTTCTCTTAATTCGGATGTTTCGTTTCCGAAGGCGTACTTTGTATCACGGTTATTCGCCATTTCAAATACAAATATGATTTTTGCTTAATCTTACCATTTTTCCACACAAACGCCTTAACTCTTCCATGGGCAAAGGCAGACTGATTACTGTAATGTACGTTTTGTTACACGTAATGTACATTTTTTTCTGATCTTACTGTTTTGACTGTGAGTAAATCTGCACATCGTACTATTCCATTATCACTTAATCAAATTCATCGAAATTGCAACTTTAACCTTCTTCTTATTATTCTTTAGAGTTATGCATAAATAATGAGTAGAGTATAGTGCAACAATTTTCTTCAAAATAAATTAGTAAGAATCCTTGCCCACGATCCCATCAGGCCGAAGCGTAATCAATATAAGTCTGCCACGCCGACTGTTTGGACAATAATTCACTCGGCAAGAACACTTGGAAATCTACAAACGTAGATTGGTCCTTTGAAATTCCGATCCTAAGCTTTGCATAGTATTAATTCAACTAATACATTCGGTAATAATGGTCTCCCATACTGATGCTTACGTAATGAGTGTAAATGATGCAAGTAAAAAAAAATTGCAAACTAGGGGTAGAATATTGGCTTCTTCGATTTATTATATGACTGGGTCATCACCAATGAAAGTACCCTCCAAAACAGCATCTACCAGTTTCTTTTCTTGTTGAACATTATAGAAAATTCTTTTGTCTTAGAATTCTCTTGTTTAGAAATTCGTATGCCTTGTTTAACAGGTTTAAAATGTATGTACGTTACCGACGATATTTCAGTACGATGAGATCATTTTGAAATCTTAGAGTACGTTTTTCAAAAAAATCTAATCAAACTAATGATTTGTCATTTTAGATCGTTCAAATCATTTGAAGGAAGTAATTTGTATAGCTCACAACTCGTAAAGATTTGGATCGCAATTCAATTTCAAGTACATCGTAAGAAGGCACGCTAAACGCGTAGTGCCTTCCACTGTCATGAATGGGTCAAAAATAATACTAATGTGATTAATAAAAATTAAATTTATCGAGAACATCAATTACTTTCACCTGCCTTTAAAAATTGTACTCAAGTCGTGAGCTATGTTAGAGACTGACTAAGGTTCTTTTCCTCATTTTTCAAGTACACCCGAAAATCAAGCGTAAGTAGGTCCTCTTTCACGGATCGACGTATAATATTTATTTCAGTGAATGTACAAGCATTTATTTGACTGGTATATGTATGTACACCAAAAATTTTGTCAAACAAGATTAATTGGAATCGTTCCACAGTGACGTTACCTAATGGAAACCAACCGAACAAAAGAAGACTGAAAATAGAACTAATAAATAAAAAAACATGTTCTAAAACAGTTAAACATGCTAGACAATGTCAAGTGGGACTATTACAAGAAGGTATCTTGGTAGATGGTTACTGCACTTCTTAAGGACGTTCGGTAGGGATCAAAACCCTTCAATGAATTTTTTTTTCATTTTGACCAGACGTTCTTATTGTTGTTACAATAAACCTGTTAAAATTTTAAGAGGTCCATCTGTTTCGTTTTTGAGATAAGAAGTTTCAAAGCTCAGTCATATTAATACGGTCGCTTATGGGAAAACTCATGAAAACTCAGTTTTAAGAAAATCGGCCAAATTAGCATCACCATTTTTTTATATGCCACAGATAATGTTAACAATTTATTGTATACTAAGTTTTACGACGATTATCTGATTTTTTCTACGAAAAAAAAATTAAAAAACGGTTGAAAAAAACGATACGACAGTGTCGTGAGGCAACTCGAGCTTCCGGCTTTACTCGCCAGATGGCCATAAGTCTTGAAATTGCTTTCTGCAAAGAGAAATTTATTCGTGTATTTATGAATGAACGTATGTACATAATTTTAGTACATGTAGAACTGTGGGTATATCTACATCAATTTGTGCTGCAGTGCCAATTCTTCACACGCTGTCTGTTTCCCTTGCCCCTCAATTGTCTCCCCCCGCTAACTGTATGAATTATCCTTAAGATTATGTTAATAATCATTAAGAGATTGTTTACAATTTTGATAATTCTACTGGCACGAGTGCCAACAATGTTACAATATAAATCAAGATACCGTTTTATCGGCAGCGGATACAGTAGATGAGAGATGTGAGAAAACTGGCACCATTAGCAAAAAGATAGGGATATTCAATAATAAATTCTTATAAATTGATTCAAAAATGGGAACGTGATCTTAAATTAGCTATATATACATACAGAAACCTTTTAAATTTTATTCGACAAAACCAAAATTATTTGTGAAGAGTTCAACACTTTTTACGTGACGCATTTTTCGGCGACCAAAGATAAAATACTGCAAAAATATACAACTGTCAGGATTGAAAAAAAAAATTTAATACATTGACGTATCTTCCTTATATCCATATACATGCAAACGATGTATATTCCTATTAGATATCGGACGGTGTACTCTGATAAATCAAAGTGTCAGCTTATATGTGATCATAATGACAATACCCAACTACATGAACTTATTGTGTCAACTGGCACCACCTTAACATTTGTATCATCCTGCACTACCATTAAAAATTGCATGGTAAACTTATTTCTTCTTTTTGTTGCACGTGTTGCGAGATCATGGTTCAAAAGGACTGTCCTTACGAAAATAATGAAGATCGTATTTTACAAGGCACCTGGTTATCTGAAGAAGTCGAAATAGATCTTTAATTAGGATACACTGTTAAAATGTATATGAAATATATAAATATTAGATAGCGCAATACAATCAAGAAACTGTTGTAGGAGGATAATTTGCTGGTTACATTGATGAATATTTCAAACGAAAAGCACTACCTTTGGTTTGTCCGCCCTAGGCTATTACAAACGAAAGAAGCTTATATTGAGAAAATACGGGAGGCTGAGGGAATACATTTGGATGAAAAAAAAAAAAATTACAATAATAGCTTTAGATCCATTGCTAAGTTGTTACAGCAACAGGCGAATACCGTATTTAACGAAGAATTACCCTAGAGCAAAACTTCCCAGGAAAACTCGTGACCAAAGCTAGTTATCATTGACGATTTATTGCGCTAATCATACAGTAGTCAAACATTCGTCGATCTATTTACTGTAGGTAGCCATCACAACGATTTGATTAAAATCTTCATCATGCTAAATATCTATCATCAAAGTAAGGGTCAGTGCTAATATCATCTCGTTAAACTCGTCATATATTGTAATCCTCAGAAATTTACGCGACTGCACATAATCGTAATATCTGTTTGATCTTTGTTAGTATGCCATTTCGCCACTGTTTGGCTACCTTCAAAAACTTTTTAAGGAAAGTACACCGAATAGCTGTCGATTTTGTACTTGAATTTTACCAGGTGACGAGTGTCAGTAAGTGTACGTGGTAAAAAAACCAATGAAAATAAGTGACATGACTTGTCAAGTTCCTATTGCTAATCACTTGGTGGTTGTAGGTCACCAAAACTGTCAAAATACGTCACATTATCGTCTTGCTTCCGATATGCAACCCAATTAGTACCAGGACCGGCCTTATCATCAAGATTTGCTATTGCGAATTCTCACAAATGGGGACCATCAGCTGGCAAAGCGTTTCTCATAAAATCTTTACAAAAGTGTAGTACTTGTAAAATTTTGGCATATTTAATAAGATCGTAGTCTGTGAAAGCTAGGTTTGGTGGTTTCTCGTAAAAAAAAATTTTTTTTTTTTGCTTCTCCATTTTCTAAACCTTTTTTAGGCGTCAAATACAGACCTAAACCATCCTTATGTGGTTTTAAGAATATTCCCTTTCCCAATACTAGCGCTTTTATCTTTTAATTATGTCTCTTACTTCAATTCAATTGTTTTTGAGCAGATTCAGCCTCGTCAATAGCCTCAACAATTCCAGTTGCAGCATAAGTAATAGCACATATAGCACTTAAATTAGCAGACGCTGGAATCAGGTATGGCAAAGATCCTCTGATTTTTTGCGGGATAGGTAACACTTAAGGCATCACAACATATTTTTTACCACCACCTTTCTTCACAGCTTGCCACGCTTACCTTAACGCTGAACTTATAACTTTTCGAGCACAATCACTTCGAACCATAGACTTCGAGGCCCTTTCATTCAAGCTTTTTAAAGTGATTTTCATTTTCTTGCCTATTCTATTGCTAACTTTTCCAGCGTTTAAAGACGATGCTCTTATGCCGAGCTTAGATTTTAACTTTATGGTGTTGGTGCCAGCATAAGCAGCAGCTTTTTCACCAAAACTCGCGTCTTTAGCCTTGAATCTTTGCCAAGCCTTTTCTGCAAGAACCTCGTCTAAAGCGTTCCTGACTACAATATTTTCTCGGTTCTGTTAGTTAGCTATATCATGTTGTTTGCAAGCCTGATCCAGCGAATTGATACCAGGATCTCCACGAGCTAACCTTTTGGCTAACATGGGGCCCGGTCCACAATACTGTTATCCCGGAATGTGCAGGTCTATAGGCAGTTTATTGATGAGTGTGTTTATGACTCCCCGACCCTGTCAACGATGGATGATCGTTACTTCTCAACGCTCAACGATGAATGAGCTTTAAATATGACGAACACCTTATTCGAAGTTTCATGTTTCAGTTAAGTCAGCATACTAATAATTTGGAGAATGCAATGTTAAGCATCCTGTGGTAAGCAATATAAGATGATCAATAAGTCTGATGAAAGTATAAAAGCATACTGTTCACAATATTGGGTTTGAGTGCCAGTTGTGTCAGCATACAGTCAATATGAGCTTCGTAGAACATAACGTAAAACTTCCTATTGTAAATTTTGACAAATTTGTATAGCAAGATAAGATAATAAAATGCCATAGTTATTTGTAACCCGATACAATAAGAGCTATCCTTTGTGTTCCGTCCAACTGTAGAAAGACAAACAGCTTATTAGCTCTTATTATTCATCCCAACGGCTTAAGTTCAAAAATGTTCATCTATACTCAAAGTCGTTGAATTAGCCAAAGTATAAGTTTCTAGAACAATTATTAAGGACCATTATTCGTGTGAAATGTTTTTCATTTAGCGAGCATGAATCAGTCATATCTCCAGATAAAGCACTGCCCAACTTCAGGATGATCTTTAATGACATTGCCTGTGAAGAACAAGATAATTTGCGAGAGGTTTTTTGCATGGGACGTCATATGAGCGTTGACTGTTTTTATCTATGCCAATCATACGCTCAAGTTCCCAAGCATTTAGTGAGAAATAATTTAAACCTCTTGATACTATTCCGACAAGATGATATGAATTCAAAGCACATCTATGATGATCATTTTAACACTGATACGACTTATAATTAATTCAAAAAATTATGTGCACGGCGTTGGAGGGATGGGAAACATGGGTTTGTCGTAATAGATAAGGATAGAAATGTAGAAAATGGTAGATACAGAAAATGATTCGACTCGTTTGCTATAAATATCACTCATACTCAATGAATGTGTATTAGTCTTAGGTCAACTATTAAGTAGTCAACATGGAGGCTATTCGAGAGAAAAAACGTATTCTTCAAGAGGTTTAAAAGGCGAGTAAAGCTGTCAGACGCAAGTACCAATTGCTAATGTTTGGGAGAGAGAATTGTAAGAAGCGGATTGGTGAAACTTTCAAGCCTATTACTGACCCACTCCATAGGATCATTTATGAAACGGAAAAGAAAAATAGTGTACAGCAACGATCTGAATCTCAAGCTAGAGAACCTTTAATGTCTATTAAAAAAGAACAGAAATATATAGATACATCGATGTTCTATTCAGCCAGCAGTAATAGTGATGATGATATTGCTTCATCAGATGACACTATAAGCGGATTATAATACAGTTGTGGAAAATAGTGATTATGATGATGATGCAGGGCTTGATACAAATAAAAGTATATCAATTATTCTATGCTTACAAATAGTAGATAAAAAGGAGCCTTAGATAGACCGCATTTATGGAATAAGAAAAGAATATGGACGATATATGTTTGGAAACTCGACCAGACGTTCCAATAACATTGAAATTAAAATAAGTCATCTAAAGTATCCACTAACTGATGGATTAATAGAACTGCTCTTCAAAAAGCATTCTGATAAAGTTCACTTAACACCAGAGAATTTAGAGAAATACGAACTAATCTCGGAAACTTCAAGCGCGCATAACAGGCGATTCATTGAAAATGATCCTATTCGCTCATACAACAGTAAATAATTTAATAATGTTATCGCTTCGTTTTTAATCTTACTCATACAAGTAGTAAAAAGAAAGGTGGGTCCATACCTTAATATAAATTTGCTAAAATAAACACACAAATTGATTACATTTATTGGGATGACCCTAACAAGCTGGTCGATTGTCTACGATTACGAGTGGCAAAAAAATCAGCCGGTAATCCATGTCATATAAATAAAATTCATTTGAATATAAAGAAACTCCGCAAAGCAAATATTATATATTAAGTTTAACTAATTAATTTGGTTTCGTATTAAAATAAGTATTGACGTATTCGGACGTGCATTATCATCAGCTAAGTCTGAAGGTGGTGGTCGAGGTCCTCCTGGAATCGGATACAAGATCACATCAGATGGTTAATTTAACTTGCAAGATAAATGATTATGTAACGTTGCAACAGCCTTTCAGCCTAATGATGCTGTGAATCTTACTATTTTACATAGAGAAAAAAATGTATGTCAGAGGAACATGATAAAGTACGTGTATTAATCAACAATTTGAGTGATGTTTTCTCAGAATCAATAATAAAATTGCAGCGAGAAATAACTGCACTTAAGAAGGATTTGGCTCAGATATCTAACATCACTCCTGAAGACAATTAAAAAGATTGAGAGAGTAGTGAAAAAGCTCCATAAATCCGCAAGACGCTACTACCAAAGTTGAAAGTTTGATATCCATGGCTTGGATAAAACATTGCAAGCTGATCTAGTGGAGATGATACCTTATGCTCGTAAAAATAAGGGTTATAGATATCTGCTCACAGTCATACTTGTATTTTCTGAGTACGCCTGGGCTGTGCCCATAAAGAGAAAAACTGGCGAAGATTTGACTGCAGCTATGAAGTCTATATTAACAGAAAGGAGAGTTCCATCAAATTTGCAAACAAACCGTGGCAAAGAGTTTTGCAACATCAATTTGCAAAGTCTCATGCGAAAGTAAAAGATCAATTTGTACTCTACCTATAGCAATCTAAAGGCATACATATGTAGGAGATTCAAACGAACTTTAAAGCATGCTATATGGAAAAAGTTCAGTCTTCAGGGCAACTATATGTGGAATCATATTTTACAAAAATCGCTTGTATCATGTAACAATCAAAAACACCGCAGCACCGGGATAGAACCAAAAGATGTAATTGCAGATAATGAAGTCCAAGTGTTACAAAAATTCAAATGCTACAGCATTAAATTGAAGCTCAAATTCAAAGTCGGTAATAAAGTGCGTGTGAGCAATTCAAAACAAGAATTTTAGAAAGCCTATACGCCCAACTGGTCAACGGAGATTTTTACAATCATACAAGTTGCAGCAACAAATCCAACAATGTACCATCTCAAGGATTATCGAGATCAGCCCATTCCCGGAGGTCTCTACGAGCAGAAACTACAGAAAACGAACAAACCAGATGTTTACCCCGTGGAGAAGGTTCTTTAAAGGTGTGGAAATCAAGTTTTCATCAAGTGGTTGGGCTTCGACAATACACACAACAGTTAAATTATTTAAAAAATTTCATAATTAAGTATACGTCAATTTTATGTAATTTTTGTTTTCTGTTGTTGTCAATTTATAAAATATAATAAAGGAGTATTCAATAAATAGTCCAGATATAGAGATAACTGTTTTTTTTTAATTTACATTTAAAAAATTATGCGTGACAAGATTTTAAATTATTTCCATCATACGCAACAAACAATTCAAACTTATTTACTGCTTCCAATAATACATTAAAGAACTGTTTGTTTTCTAAGATAGCTGACGATACTTTGTTTGACAAAAATATTTAGAATTCCTCTAATTCAGCGATGACTTTTGGTCTAAACCTAGTGTTTGCCTACCTTAGCTTAGTCATTATATAATGGTGATCCACAACAATCTCGTTTAGTCTTCCCTTCGGCAGGAAGCCTTTGTTGGCGATTTTATTGAGCGCTGCGAGATTCATCTATAACAAGCAAAATTGTATGTATGAATAGCATATACATAGATCAGTCTCTGTGTACGTTGTTACAAAATATGATACTAACCTTATATATACCTGTACTGTTTATACGGAGAAGAGAAACGTGATGTAGACTTGCTTGAAGGCTTTAGTTGGTCAAGCTCAGTCCTATTCTAACCTCTGCTCGAAAACAGAATAAGCTCTTCTGGCTGTGGCACCTTCTGATATGGAGCTGTCCTCTCCACTTGGGTCATAGCCCAACCATACAAATTGTTAACATCATAGTATATTAGGTACTTTTCATCTTCATCAGGTTGGTAGCTTTCTCTCATATACTGATTATTCGCTGTTGCGTAACGATTGGAGCATTGGCTGATTCCACCTCGTATACCACGTTCTATGAATATCACCGGATTAATGTCTGTCAACAATTCCAATCCAATCTGAAAAATATTAAGTTATTAGGATCTATACATAAATAACACTTTTAATTTATTATTCACCTTTGTATAATTCAACATAGCATCCCATGTCAAGCTAAGTGTCGTATAATAGTAGGCTGGGTCCAACTTGTATGTTTCGAGACAGTTATATGTAAAGTTCTTAAATACTTCGGCTAGTAGAAGAACATCTGTCTTCAGATATAAGTCAGAATATTGCCCGAGTAGTTCGATTTTAAATGCATTCCATGCATTGTTTGCATGCTCATACTCAGCAACAGATATATGAGACTCATATAAGCTGCCTCTAGAAATCATCTTGAGAAGGAAGACTCTCCTCTTCGAGCTTCCAAAAAGAAGAGATATAGTCGTATGGAAAGACTCCTTTTCTTTTCAACAAATTAGTATGGTCATGTGTGTATTGTCAGAAATACATGTACGCACTTGCCCCTTTCTCTTACAAGTTAGGTGGTGCCGTGCGCCCGGTACATGCATATGTAAGTGTAGCCAGTTGCAGTTCGACTATCGTCTCGTACACACTTGTCCTGCATGTGACCGTCCGCTTGGTTAAATAAACTAACCGTAATATACAGAACTGCTCTCTTGCTTTATTTCACTGCACAACCTATTTTGCTAACAGGTTATGGGCCCTAGTCTCATTTTTCCACTGCGCGGGTAGTGAAATCTTTCTCGTTTTCTTTTTTTGTGGCTCGCTTTCTTTTTGATTCTACGTGTCGTGTCGCCGTCATTAGTGACAGCGAGAACAACAGCAAGTAGGAGGAAATAAGAAAGGAGTCCCGGACTGGAGGAGAGAGTCCCGAAGGAAAAGACGGCCTGGACGGTGGGATTGCCGACACAGCTGCCCCGCCCTCGCTGATGGACCTGTCTAAGGAAGCCGAGGTTGAGACAGAAATGGAAGAACGGGCAGAGGACGGCAAAGAAGTCGGTTAGTCGTCTTATATGGGCTTGATGGTCGGCATTTTGGTCGGGCCCATCAACATTTTTTGTTGTTGTTGTGTCTTCTCGTCTCTGTACACGCACGTGCTCGCTTCTTGGAAGTGGCTGGATGCACATAGCGATGGCATCGGTAGCAACGCGTCGTTAGAGGAGCGGCGGGGGGACGGAGGAAGTGCTAGTGCTGGCTGTTGGCGGGTTGTTTGTGGCTGTGTCGTGCGTGCGTGTGTAGAGAGGGAGACGTCCTGATCTGCTGCGTGTGTTCGCGCGATGCTACCCGTGGCTAAGCTGCTGTCAGGCGGGCGCTGGCTGCTCTCTCTCTTTCTCTTTTTCGCTTGGGCCTTTTCTGTGTGTGTGCGCGCTACTTGAGGCTTGTGTTTGGCTCAGCACACGGGCATGCATGACTGGCGCAACTCGTCGATGTGTGTGAACATGCATTGATTCGTACACGTCAATCAAGCTACCTTCCTGCACTTGCGATAGAAAAGTATACATGTATGTGTATATATATATATATATATATGGGGCATTCTTTTTAATATTTACCCCCCCCCCGCTGTCCAAAAATGGAAGCATCTAAAAATTATTAAAAAATACTGTCTTATAGCTTAAAGCCTGTAGCTTACGATTGTGAGTGGCTCTTTCCAAAAATAAAAAGTAGCGGCTGATTGTATGACTGTAATTGTCCGTAAAGTCCGAAAAAATGTAAAAATCAGCTTATATCATAGAATCTCATCATTTTACAAGCCTAAAAAATATAAAGATATGTATTTTTTTAGTTGTTCCAGAGGATTTATGTATCGCCGTCGTATTTTAAGGTCATACTATGGTTCTAACCTCAAAAAAAAGCTATAAACCGTATTTTTTTTCGTTAAAACATTTAAAGTGGCCATTCAGATTAGTACAAGAGTATTTTGTTCATGTTCATTACGTTAATAAACCTACATTTATTATGGTTATCAGTCTATGAGGAAACAGATGTTGTCCCTAACCT
>JAPYYV010003817.1:0-19988 GCA_030522625.1 Copidosoma aretas
CGGTGGAGGGGGAGGAGGGGGGGCAAAAAAAAAAGGGGGGGGGGGGGGGGGGGGATGGATTCGGGCAGAGCTGACGAACCGAGAAACGCGGGGGGAGGAAACAGTGCCAGCCGGGCGAATCGATATTTAATCGAGACGGTGCCTCGGCCCTGCGTTTTTCGTTCCCTGCCGCTGCGAGCGCGTCTTTTTTGCCGGCCGACGTTGTCCCTCGCTCCGTTGACCGCGTCTTTCTTTTCGTTCGTTCATTTTTTTTCGTAGTCCTTTTGTGATTTCTGATATTTGATTCTTCATACGGGCATCGATTGTTATTGCTCTCTTCGATTGAAAAGATTCCAAGTTTGATTATCAGTCTCTGGTCTCGCTAAACTTGAGACGATGTTTTTCAGCCTAATGATTTTCGTTTTTAGTCATCAAGATTTTTTTGATGGGTAAACCCTTGAAAAGTAGTGGAAATTTAGTAGTTTTCGTCACAAAAGTGCGATCGCCTCCAGGGCGATTTTGCGGCCCGAGGGTCCTGCGAAGCAGGCCCGAGGGTCCGCAACGTAGCCCTGGTAGTTCAAATCTTCCCACCAAAATATATTGATAGATTACTTTGAAAATAGTTTTTTTTTTACGTTTTTTCGAGTTTTAATTAGTGTTTGAAAATATCAAACAAGTTGTTGTATATTCAAGAGATGTAATGTTTTTCTCAATGTAAAATATATCGATGAAGAAGAAATAAAAAAAATAAAAAACAGTTGAAAGGGATGAACGCAGGTTCTAATTTAACCTTTTGATATGTAAGTATTACTTAAGGCAACACGAAACTAGTTTTTTACGCTTAGCAGCATTTAAAAGAATTACGTTCACGTTGGAGCGCACATACGTCATATTAAAATAAAAAAAATAAAAAACCATTTTGACGAGCATCAAAAGTAAACATACTCAGTTCAATCTCGTAAAATATCAATCCCCACATCAATGATGCAAATCATACGACCCATAAATAACGCTACGTTGAATCACCTATTAATATATTAAACTCACGTTTCATCCATCTCGTTCTCGGATACCCCCACTATACGATACCTTCCATTCTACTCCTCCCAAATACCTTCGACGCGTTTAACTCGCGCCCTTTAACGACCATCCATAAATAACAAAACACACGGAGCCGTGTACGCAGACACACCTCCCGTGGAAGTCTCAACGACTCGAACTTCTGACGACACCACCCTAACGTTCACGGATATCGATAAAAATTTCTGCTTCATTAACATATTTTTCTCAGTGAAATTCGTACATGTACAGTTTAACTCGTCACGAATATTTTCTTATGCATCACACCTACGTTTCTCCCTCGAGATTCTACTTGCAAACGGTATCCAATCGAAAGATCGCGTTATACCGAACATAAAAGTATCTCTTGGAGAAGATGCGTTATAAACGGATTACAGTTTGCTCCGTCGCTTCCTTCTTTTTTTCGGTAAATATGCAGAAGTGTGGCTCCACCCTATATTGGTATAATGGGTTGGGTTATTGGTGGAGCCACACTTCTGCATATTTACCTTTTTTTCCTATGCCAATGTAGCAATAAATTAACAAACATTGAAGACATTTCACAAAAACTGCGATATTTCATGAAGTCTATGTTTATAAAAAACGGATTTTATTATTTTGAGCCAAAACTTTTTTCAAACACTGTCAAATAATTTTCTCGAGATAGCCCTTTTGAATTCAAGTGTTTATTTAAGACCTTTTATTTAAGTTTCAATTGTAAGATAATTCTACTCACGAAACGTTATCTCTTTTTTCCTTGCCTGTTGTTGATCGCTTACTGCTCCGAATATATTGTATGTTCACTCGACGAATGACTAGATCACACTATTGACAAAACATCAGGTGAGCTGCGCAGCTCATTGCGCAGTATAGAGTGCGCGGATCAGAAAGTTTACTAACTCTGCTGACTCACTCGAATATGCTGACTAAGCTCACCTGTCGTTTTGTTTTCAGTGTGATGTAGTCATTCGTCGAGTGAATAAGTATTATACTGAGCAGTGAGCGATCAACGACAGAGTGAGAAATTTGGCGATTTTGTTCCGTGAGTACACTTGTCTTACACTTAAAACTTAAATAGAGTAGTTTTTGATAACGTACAAGTATAAATGTAATAAAATAATAGGTTACATATAAATAATGTCTTTATGTTTGTATTTTATCATATAATATATATCACAGTTAAAAATTTGGTGTACTTTGCTATTTCACACTTATTTTTTGTAAAAATCACACAACCTCTGTGTACTTTCGTACACAAAAAATAGTTGTACTTTGTACACAAAGTTTGTGTAAGATATGAGTACAATGGCTAAGTAACACAAGATTTGTGTACTGTTAATACGAAATTCGTGTAAAATGTAATTTACACAAAACGTGTGTAATCTGTTCAATTTCAAAAAGAATTTTTCTGTTTATAAATAACGGATTTAGAACAGTGATATGGATCCTTCGGCAGATCGACTATGCATTCGCTGATGGATGGGCAACGTATAATGAAGTGAAATGGCGATCGCGTCGTGGAACAAGGGGGAGCGGAGGGAAAACTTTGGTAATGAATCGGAAGACGTGCCCGGTGGATGGATTCATCCTGTGGATAGGGGGCGGAGGTGGATCCGAGCCGATCGATCGGAATATTTAAATGTGAAAACGCCGCGCGGCACCTGTTAGTTCACGAGCTTTGTTCAGCTTGTCTGGCGGAATTGGATTTTTCTATTTACTACCAGGAAAAAAAAGTACGTGGAACAGTGATACTTCAGCACCTGTTTGTAATTGAGTTTCTTCCTCCGACAAAAGCCCCGTACAACCCAATGCCGCGGTTTTAAAGATAAAGAGGGGTGTCACCGTAATGAGTTACGCAGATCCAAGTAAATTTTTGCATCAAATGCCGTAAACCAAATAAACGAAACAGATCCTGTTGGAGTCCCAGTTGTCATTCTCGTCGATCGAACGCCTTATTCGGCGTACAAACCCAACCAGCCGATTGTCCGACCAAACATTTGCCTCTACTACTGATTCATCACACGCGGCGCACCGTTCGTGAAAGTACCGCTCGTCGTGACGTCAAATTCGATAAGCTCACGAATGAGCGACGGTTTTCCATGCTCGTGTTGTTCTTCATCCGCTACGCCTTCGATCTACTCATCGCGCATTCCATTGGAATGTTCACCGACCACCGGGCGGTCGGAAAGACCATCGACCACGTTTTTTTTATCACCGAAGGGGTAATTAATCCGATCCGAATGCGAGCTTCGTACAGCGTCATCCTACGATGAAAAAGTCGAATTCAATCGAGCTCTAATGAGCAGCGGAGCGAGAAAGGAGCCCCGAGGGCAGCGGCGCGGAATTCGTAATGAATCGCGCCGTAGCTATACATACCCGTGAACTAATGAATCCATCCATCGACCCGGGGATGGCTCCGTTTGCGATCGGCTCATCGTGAGAACCGTTCGTTGCGCGAGTTTACCATCCATAGTTTTCCGAGCTCCCGTGCACCGTGGATATTTTTCTCGTTTGTTGCGCGGTATATATCATCAAAGCGCCTCCCTGGCTGTCACATATATACATATAGAATGCGCAGGGGGTGGGAGAAGAATCGGGCCGATGATGGAGCAGAACCCAAATTCCCCAGCCTGATCGGGCGACCTTTGTGTACCCTGGAGCGTTGCGTCGTTGTGCGTGGACGCAGTTCTCGTAATTTCCACCCCAACCAGTGGCGCGTATGTATCCTTAGGTGTAAATATATTAGCGCACTAGTATATTAGAACGGAGCTTTCCCTCCCCTCTCCGACCTTATAGCTCTCGTTTATTCGTTACGTTATACAAATATCATCCGATGGTGATTTCTAGGATATCGTATTTTCTCTCATCGTCCCATATCCGATGCGAGCTCCAAATATTACACACAAAACACACGCGTAAATATAAGCTCAACGACTCACGGGTTCCATCGAAGCGAGTGGCGATGGTGTCGAGGAAGGTGTTTTGCGGCGCGAGCAGGCCCTTCCTGGCCGGCATCGGGGCCAACCCAACGCGCTGCTTGGCGCTCGAACCTGCAATCAGACGACAAATATTTATTGGCAAATAAGATCAAGTGGCCTTTGATCGTTGGGGCGGGAGACGATGGGAATTGTATCTGGGACTGTAGCTGTTAGCTGAACTACTTGCATTAATCACGATGGCCGTTGCGAGTATTGTAGCCCGGATAAAAGAAAGATAGGCGGATCCTTCAAAATAGTACTGTACTTTATCCGTAAGAGACGTGATGAGCGTCATGATGTTTTGGACTGACATCGCCGCATAAATTGTAATAAACATTTGCAAAAAAACTAAATTTATCGAAGAAGAAGGAATGCTGTGTTTTTCGGTCAACCCCGTGTGAAGTTTAATTTTCAATGAAAACAAAAATGTATTTTGTAAAATGTAGAGTGCCCGCGCAACAATCCGGGTCTGATTAAGGCCCGATCCTCAAGTACCGAAGTTAATAATTTGGTCTCTTGAGCTACCACGTCCGACAAATGAAACGAAATGGGAAACAAAGCAGTCGCTCGCGAAACATGACAGCGTCACGGATTCGTACGCGAGTTCTAAAACTTCAGCCTTCAACACGAATACTGTGAAAGAAAAATAAAAAAATAAGTCGAAGGCTGCGCGTATATTTTTCCGCCGCAGAGTCGATTCTCGCGCTCTGAAAAACACGGATCACCCATACGCGCTCGTCCGGTAAAATTTTCACGAATCCCACACGCCCCCGCGTCAAGTGGAAATTTTCGACTTTTGTTTTTTAGCCAACGCGAAGCCTCGCGCGAAGCGAACGCTCGTTTCGCAGAAAGAGGGAAACACACGCGCGTACGAACTTCGAGTCGAGTGTTCTCACTCGATCGTCGAGAATCGATGATAAATCAGTCCCCGAGAGCTTCGGGATGTTCGTTGGGGGACAATGGAAGCGGGGATCGAGGGCTCCTCCTTCTCTTCATGACTTTTTAAAAAGCACAGGGTGATTCATAAATGCATACGATTTGAAGGACTTTTCATAACTCTGTGCGGTGTGTTCGAATTCTGTTAAGTGGATATTTAATTACTAAAACCGCGGGTAATATTTTCTTTTTCACCGACGCTAAGGTTACAATTAATAATGGGGGACAGAATTAGACTCGTGAATATGCGTAATTACGGTTTATGATCAAATTAATGCCTTATAATGTACGCGTACAGTACGCCACGACTCGAAACCACAGAGTGTGGTGACGCTCGACCGCGGATCAACTACCGCTGAATTTATGCACGCGATTATTTGAAAGCCACTGAATATTTCTCATGTGAATCTGTTCACCCGTGATATGATTTATTCTTCATCGAGAAAAAACAGTTTAATGAGCCACTTGTGTAAGTAATGACGTTAAAGCAATTTCTTAAAACATTTTCAAAGGAACAAGCGCTTTTGATAGAATCCAAATAATTGCTATTAAACTACAGCTATTGGTTGAATCTAAACATTAACTTCTATTTAAATATCAGTAAAAATACAAATCTCTCGTTATGATTGTTCTCTCTTTATTTTTACAAAAATGTATACCGTACTATTTTGAAATACCAGCGCTCAGAACGGCCCAAGTAGTATCGTTCCAATAACGGCCAGACGAGCGTCCGTCGCACTACTACTATTCAATAAGTCCATCTCGGAGTCACGAATCTCAGAAAGTGTACGACGCAAACAAGTCCTCGGAACCAGCTCCGATCCTCATCCTTCCCTTGGATTTCCTCGAATTACGCGAAAAGCAGCTATCGAGTGCCACCAACGCAGGCGGTGTCGAGAAAAATCAGAGCGACCCAAAATCAAACCCCGTCCTCGTCTTCCGGTACAAGCGTCACCCGGTGATTTCACGTATACGCGTACGTTCTCGCGTAAACACAGAGAGAGAGAGAGAGAGAGATACGCATCTGACGCCGTAATCGGCCGGGCAGTATACACCATCGTCCTGTTGACACACCAGCTCGGACCGACGGGAAGGAGGGGAAAAACACACTCGCACATGAGTCCCCCCTCGTTAGCCGCGAGACCTTGAAGGCCGGGGCTCGTGTCTCTGCTTCTCGTCGAAAAATCTCTATTCTCGGACGTCGCGGCGGCTGCTCTTTCTCGGCGCGTCTTGTTTGCCTTCGTCGGAGGCTGGCTTCTTTCGCGGGATCGTCTTTGGCTCGCCGGTAGAATTCGAGGTTCGCTGCTACGGGGAAGAGAAGACGCCGCTCGGCGTTTAGTCTTCCCGAGCGTGTTGTGCTAATTGCCATCATCGGCTCTCTTTTTCTCGTACGTCATGACTGTGGTGATTTTTTGATATTTCATGCGTCTTTCGTTTCGTTTGAAGGGGTTCTAATTACTGGTTGGCTGAAAGAACAGCGTGTGGTTGGAGAAATCGTTCAAAGTACAGTTTAGCGGGGAAATGATTACTGAAGAGATGAGGGTGGTTGTTCGAGAGATCCCATAATTGAGGGGTCGAGCTGAAAAAGCTCCTCTTGGAGCAAGTTTCTGAGCCTTTGTAATTCCGAGTTGTATCGTATCTTATTACGGGCATCGATTGCGCTCCGGGTTGTGTTTACAGAACGAGAGATGTTTGTTTTCGCAACATTATATTTGATTCGCCTAATGATGAATAATTCCTGAATGTTCTGGATTATTTGGACCGTTAGCATGACGCATCTGAATTTTTTACGGGTATATTTTTCTCTTATTCCCGCGATTTTTCTCTTCATTCTTTTACTTTGACCTACATCATTAGGAAATGGAGTGTTAGTTTTTCCGCATGAAAAATTGTACCTTCAAGATCCATTTCGTGGTATCACTTTTTTAATGCTTTTAATTAAATTGGAGTCATTTAAGCATGCATAAGTTCATAACCACGTTAGCAGAGGTACATGCAGCCGGATATACATTTTGAATAATTTTTTAAAATCACAGAATAGCTATGAGAGGTGGAACAGGAAAACCCTCGATTTTTTTCTAATGTGGAATTCTTTCGTCCAACGGCACCTCCTCGAACCATCGTCGTTGACCCAAAAATAAAGTTCCGCACTGGAAGTACTCGATACTTCAATTGCACTCGAGTATTTTACTGAAATATCGCGAGCTCTCTCAACCGCAGCACACAAGTTCTCCGATGGCATTAAAAAAAATAAACGTCATTTTTCGATTTTTGCGCGAACGCAGAGTCCGCCCAACGTTCGCGCTTTCGCGCAGCTAGCAAACAACCGTCTCGCTTCCCCACGTCGACGAGGCCGGTTTGCATTTTAATTAAAAAAGCTCGATGCCGATTGAATCCCAACTTTATTCGCAGCTGACAAAATCTGCATTATTAAAAACGGGACATTGTCCATCCCTTTTGTTCGAGCGCAGTTCTTTCCCATCCCCATAATTCGCAGGACACGACGTTCCCACGCACCACCGGTCTTTTTTGTTTCGCAAAAACCCATCGCTTCCTCGAGACAAAATCTCGAATCCACGGGCAGGCGAGTCCACCCCCAATGTTTGGTTTTTGCGAGTCATCCTCTTCGCTCGCTCACGTACGCCCACGCACTGACCGCACGTCCGAGCACGAGCCGAACAAAGAGCGGGCGAACAAAGCCGGCGTGGCGTGCGCTTCTCCCCGAGTATACGCGTGCATACGCGTACGGTCGTTTTACCGTTGTACGGTCCGTGAAAGGGAAATCGAATGCGGTAGCGGTGAAGCAATTATGATAAACGAGTCTCTACTCTTTTTCTCTCCTCCTCTTACTCAGCTCGGTAGGTTTGAAAGGGGGAAAAATGGGGGGAGGAAATTGGAGTTTGCGTGTCGTATTGGCTGGCTGATGGTACGATCGGCTTGTGATGTGTTGCGATTGATGCGTCAAATTAGCCTGGAAGTTTTATTTTTTTCACTGCCAGAATCAACGCTGTAAACATTGCAATATTTTCTATTTATAAACACCGTTGATTACGAAACCAATGGAATAGTAACTAATGGCATCTATTGTTCTGTGAAGCGGACGTCGATGAACTTTAGTATACGATCTCTGGTACCTAAATACGAAACAGAACACCTTTGGAATTATTCTATTTTCCAGGCTGTCATATTTGAGGTACTGTGAATTTTAGCTGTATTTTTGCTTGTGCGCTCATAAGCTTTGGCATAAGCGCGGAAACAAGCCATTTTTCTTGATTGCAACTATCTTCTCTGAATTTTCAGTCGAGATCCATCAAGGAACTAGATCATTATAACCAAGGCTGGGCTGCACGCATATAAATGTACCTAAGACTCGCGCATCTCGAAACCGAATCCTTCTCCTTATTTGTGGGATACCGGAGTCCATACCCCAAAGCTTGCAGAGTTTTATCAAACCCTATTTTCTCGAAACTTACGTACTGAAACCTAGTAAAAGACTAATTCATTCCGAAGCTGCAAAGGCTTCGAAACTGACCACGAAAAGCGTACTCAATACCAGGTCACGATTTTCCGACAATCCGCAAAAAAATCATTCCCCCCGGCAGCAGCAGCCTCGGGAGAGTGAACGGCTGTCGTCGGTCCGCTTACACCTCATACTCACGCGCGCGCGCGCAAAAGCGCCCCTTTCCCCAGCTGCTTCGTGAAGTTTCCCCGTCACGTGCGAGCCTCGCCAGTCTATCGATCCCCCCTCGCGCGCGGCCCTCCTCTCGCATGTACTACTCCTCTCGTCTCCTTTCTTCCCACCTTCGGGCGTATCGTTTAACCCCCGCGAGCCCCTTTTTCTCTCTCGTCTCGCTTTTTTCTCACACCTGTTTCGCACCTCGCCCTCTTTAAGGATTCACTTGGGAGTCCAGCATCTTCGTTGTTTTTGTTGCTGCTGTACCCAAAAAGGGCTGACCCGGCCACGGTCGGATTAATGGGGTCCAGACGAGGGGCCGACGAGCCGTCTTTACGGCCGCGTGGCTTCAGCCGTGCCTTGCGTAAAGTTTCTACTCTATTGTGTACGGTGATTAAGGTTTTATGGGTGAGCTAGGTGAGAGAGCTTGTTGTGGGGGGGTGTAACGAAGAATGTTAATTACCATTACGTCCGAGCGAGAGTTAGGGGCGCCTGTGCGTACTTAACCCTCGTTGAGCTTTGAGACCCAGGCTGGTTCGCATGTTTTGGAGAATTTATCGGTTTGAATAATCTCAGGTTGAATAAGTAGTTCATTAATAAAAGTGTATCTTTGTATTCGTTTGATCATAATTTTACTCCTAACGTCGAATAGTCTATCGAGTCTCTACTTAGTCTATAGCTGGCATGACTAAAAAAACAGTCGAGTATGGTAAGACGAGCCATTGGCAGATAAGACGTAAAGCAAAACTAAGTAGAAACAGTACGGTATAGTAAGACGAGCTATTGATTGGACAGTTGGTGAAACTAAATAGAAACAGTCGAGTGAGATAAGACGAGCCACCGCAGGCAGGGCTAGGCGAGGGGCATTAGTCAAAAATAAGTAGAAACAGTCAAGTGAAGGAAGACGAGCCATCGATGGGTGAAGAAATTGAAGTGACCTTACCCTGACCTGTCTTCAAGTTCTATGTCCGCCAATTTTTAATTACTTAATAAAAAGTGAAAGTCGCAGTGAAACAAATTGACAGTGCATAATCCATGATAAGAATTTATACAAGAAAAGAGTGTTTCTAATTGACGTAGAATATGTTTAAAAATCCGTTGTAAGATTCCACCCATCCCATGATAACGGACAAACCAAGTTGAATAAAAGCATACAATAATAAACCCAACTGAACTTTGTTCAGGTAATTTTTATCTATTCGTGCACAATCAGTTTCGCAATATCTTCGGAAAAAACGAATCAGCACTCGTTTTCTACCATCCTCCATCCGAGCAATCACGACGTTATTAAAAAAATCCTCCCGCTCGTGGAAGCGGCAAACTCCCCCCCTCGCCCTATCGCCCCTTCCATTCAGTGGATAATCCCGAATCACGCGTGTGCGAGCGAATCTTCAATATCACGCTGGAGAAGGGAAGGGAGGGGATTCAGCGTGAAAACAAAGAAAAATGCCAGACACACGTTCCGCCACTGTATTACGCGCTCGAGCGATGTAATGGAGCTGGAGAACAGAGCTGCGCCCCCGGGCACGCTTATAATCAACCTCCTCTCGCTTTTCCCGCTCTTTTTTCCTTCAACTTGTCCTCCGCAACTTCACACCAAAGTGATAAAAGTGCCTGCGCTGCACACACCACGCGTGCCGCGGAAAATTTTTTTTCCTCGTAAAATTTTGTTCTGCTCTCAATTTGGTGAACAAGTAACGAGCCTCGCTCGTTAACCGTCGCTATGAGACTTTAAAGACCTGCTGCTTATCCGTTGTACCTTTTTGATACTGTAGGCCTTTCCCAAGAACGTTAAAAACTTTCGTTTGCTGTTACGTGTTCATTTTTTAAAATTATGTTCAGAATAATTTTGGTACTCCTGTTAAAAAGGATAGCACGATTTTTTCTCTAAAACACTGGCGATCAGTTTTACACATCAAGAATAGGAAGGGACAGTCTGTTTTAGCTAAAAAAAAAGTCCTGAATGTATTTCTTTGAATGTTTAAAAAGCGTTTTGTACCCGAGTACATGCAAATTTTGCATGTTTAATAGCTAAAGTTACGAGTTCATGATGTTTTGCACGTTAAACTTACAGGAAAAAAAGACACGGTCGGAGGGGGGCTTGAGAGCTTACGAGATTAGGGGAGTTATTAAAGTATTAAAGTATAGAGTCTGAAAGCCGAGGTAAGGAAGCTTTTCTGTTTGAAATTTTGCATAATGAGGCCATGGAGATCTAAATACTTTTGTTATTGTGTTTCGAGTGCTTCGAGATATTTATCGTTGCTGATTGGTATACAATTTTGAATGAATAAGTGACGTGGAATAATAATATTATCAATTTCGATAAAATTAGGTACATGTATTTCTGTAGGTCAAGTCAAACGTGCCCATTGATTCCATCGAATTTAATAATTAAAATCGAATTGATTAATTAGAACACTCACGATCAGAGCGGATCGGCATACTTCGAGAGATTTCCAAACGATCTGTATTCGCGCTTGAAACGGTGAATGAAAATCACGCCGTTTGGCAACTGCAGCCAGAGAAAATGAGAATCAATCATCCAAGCAACCCAACAACTAATCAGAGCCCCACATATTTTTCGCAAAATCACCAAAACACTCGCCCAATAGAAAAAAAATCACCTTTTTCGGAACAACTTGAAAATACTTTCCTCCCGCGCGCGACTTTTGTCAGCATCAGCAGCAGCAGCAGCAGCTCTCGAGAAAAAAGCCGCGGCGCTTCGAGTG
Organism: Copidosoma aretas; assembly: GCA_030522625.1. NCBI lineage: Eukaryota > Metazoa > Arthropoda > Insecta > Hymenoptera > Encyrtidae > Copidosoma > Copidosoma aretas. Next base: position 11,355 of record JAPYYV010003817.1, read on the forward strand.
CAGTGGCTACCGCACAATCAGCAGAAAAAGAGATCGAGTAGGTGTGAATGAAGTGGCGCGCTAAATAGGAGATAAACAAGCCACGAGGTTCTCGACCCGCGCGCGAGATTTGGACGCCAGCCAGAGGCTCGTCACCGAGCCGCTGCCTGTGTATACATAGCGACGACGACGACGACAGAGCGCTTTGTAAAAAGTCCTCGCTCGATCTTGGTGGCAGCCCGTCGTTGGCGTTTCACTCGTCGATCGCGGCACACTGCGAATGTAAAAACCAAGAGGAGGCGGACACGCGTTGACGCGCGGCCGAGTCCGAGACAAGGTCGCTGTCCAACGGAAGTACGGGACCGCGCGGCGAGAAAACTGAGCGAGCCCCGGCGCTCCGGGCTGATTTTGATTGCCCCGCGGCTGTGGAAAATTGCGCGGGTGCTCTTGATTTCTCGGAAGGATTGCCGGTAAATATCCGGGGGGGTGTGTTTTTAACGTTCATCGACGGATCGATCGCGGAATTTTACGATCCTGGATGGATTCAAAGTTTTATCGCCGATGCTCTTCACTCCGCGTTTCGTCCGCCGTTCGGGCGCGAGTTAATTTTCTGTCCGACGGACTTTTATGGAGCGCCGTTGCGGTCCGCCTCGAGCGGCTGCGTCGGAGGTGTACTTTGCGGCTACTTTTTGGCACGCCGGTGCTCTTTTCTCCTTTCGACGGAGCAATTTCCCTGCGAGTGCCGTTCGGTGTGTACCCAATGGCTTCAACTCCATACAGTCGTGGCGGAAGCGGCTTGTGAAACTTTAATTTTCCCCGTCATTGAGTCGGGAGAAATACATAGTCCGAGGGGAGCAATCGGAGCGCTCTCTTTTTCTCGCTCCTCTTCTCCTGCCTACGAATCGCCTGTGTACGGTGTATAAGCGAGAGTGTATTGAGGAAAAAATGCTGAGTTCGAGGAAACTTGGCCTTTCGAGGGGATTATAGTTCGGGGGCAGTGTACGGGGAAATTCAGATTTAATAAGACATTTAGTACTTGGAAATGGACAACTTTTTTTTCCGAAACATTCCTTCTGGAGTAATTTTTGCTCATTACACAAATTTTACAGACCGCGGCAAATATTTTGGACGGATAATAATGCGGGGTTAGGGTACGCTCTCTTATTCAGCTTTATTGAAAATTTACATGGTAAAATTCCAAACCGGATTCTACTGCTCTTTCTACTTTTTCTACCAAAAAATCGTATAAAGTTGCTTGAAAAAGTCTGCTTGTGAAAAGCTTTCATGTATCAACATATTATGTCGTGAAGAAAACAAGCTCATAAATTTCAATAAATTTTTTAATTTTCGAGCTTTCGTCGGGACTGTAAGTTTTGCCTGGCTGGCGACCGTTTTTGACATTAAAAAAAATACGCTAAAGTTTATTTCAAGTATTTTGTTTTCTTGTTTGGAATGACTGTGTATAACATTCTGAAGCAAAGTTATAATTAGTGAACAAGTTTTTGACGTTCTATTTTCCAACTTTAAAAAATTTTTTGCTCGGAACTTCACTCCAAAATGTTGTACAAAAAGTCGCAAGTGTATGAAATGAGATTCAATCCCTTTTTCATACTTTTGAAAAGACAGTCAGTGTGAAAAGTTGTTAGAACTTGAAGCTTCGAAAATTGTATTCAATTAATTATTAAATTACTTCGTTCTGTAGCATCCTTTGATAAGCATGTATAAATAAGTTGAATGCGAATTATTTATTGACGGACGCAATGATGTAAGAGTAGCGTCGAGCATCTATTATCGCAGGACTGTTCCAAGTTTCTACTCTACACTTATTGATACACACAACGAGAAAAGTGCCTAGTCCTGGATGTAATGTATTAGGGCCACTCAAAAGGCACTCCACACTTCATCACTAACCAAAAAGTGCACGGGAATAAATTAAACGTTTGAGCTTGGAATAAAAAATTTTATTCACGACGAGCCTGATTCCCTTTAATCTCATAATCATATATTGTATGGGATAAAAGAAGAGCGTTCCCACGCCGAGGATATTTCGAGATCACGTGATCCAGAGGAAAAAGAAAAACCCTCCACAGTCCCTTTATTTCTCACGTAACTGGACTTGTTTTTGCATCCAGCCTCGATTTTTATCTTCGCCGTGTATGTGCACTATCGACCGCAAGCGTGTGCTGGATAACGAGTAATGGATAAAAGAGAGAGAGAGAGCGCGCGCATGCGAGCGCTGGGCTCGGATTTCATTAAAAAACGCAGCGGTCGAGTTGGCTCTTGTTGGGTCGGAAAGCGTTGTGGGTCTTGTGCTTTTCACCTGGAAAGAAGGTTATCGCTTTGATCTGGCTATTATTTTTTTTTAATAAGATGGTCAATTAAAAAGTTTCGATGGTATTTTTGGTTTTCACGGTTTATTTGAATATATTTTTCCTGACTAAAATGTGTACATCGATTATGTAGTGTTAATTCCTTTCACATTAAATTACCCGATTGTGGATGGTTCGTACAACCTCACTATACTCTTTCTACTTAGTTTTACTTATGTCTTTGTGTACCGATGTATATAGTCTTACCGAACACGGCTGTTTCTACTCAGTATTGCATAATGTCTATGCGTAAGTCAATGGCTCGTCCTGCCTTACCCGAATGTTTCTACTTAGTTTTGTCTAATATCTCAGCTGCGATAGTCAATGATTCGTCTAACCTCTCTTGACTGTATCTACTTTGTTTCACCAACGGTTTTTGATTGCCAATGACTCGTCTCACCACACTCGACTGTTTCTACTTAGTCTTGCAACAATAAATGTCTGCACTAGTCAATGATTTGTCTTACCTCACTCGACTATTTCTACTTTGTCCTTTCTAACGTCTCCGCATAAAAACGGCTTGTCTTGCCTCACTCGATTGTTTCTACTTAATTTTACGTAGATGGACTAGTCAAGGTTAAAAGTAAAAATTTTTTAAACGAATAATCCAAACGTTGAATTTCGTATCGTATTGTGAAATTCGAACTCAGCTGGCATACCTCGCACCTTAAACTCCGACGAATTCACGAGATAGCGATCTTAACCATCACGCTTTTCTTGCCGCTATCCCCGAACTATCAGGACCGTAAGCCCGAGAAGGAAGAATTTCTCCTCACACGTATAAATCCCCCTTGTTCCAGCGGCCTAACGCGATTGCGCCATGCGAGCCTTCCCCCTCCCCAGCCCCAACCGGTATTCCAGTCGCGGGGCAACTTTTAATTGATCCCGTCCACGCGAGTACGTTTCGGAGTAGCGCCACCCCCCCCCTCAGGGCGCGAGATAAGCAGCCTCGAACCGCAACCACTTTCCAGCCGCTGCAGCAGCACTGCCGGCCGTTGCGCCTCCGTCGATTTCCGTCGCGAGCGCCGGCCGATCGATCGAGCCGACACGCTGTACAGCGATCAGACAGAGAACCCCGAGGCGCGCTGCGGGAAAACAAACATCGCGCCGCATATCCGAACCCGCTCCGGAGCGGGGAATATTGCCATCGGATTACCACAGTCGGCGTGTGTATATAATATTACCGGGCCGGTGACACACATATCTCGTACACGCGGAGGAGGATTCCTGCCCGCGCATCGATCCGCGCGTCTTATCTTTCGCGCGCACGCGAGGGGCGGGGGGGAGTACCTTATCGATAATCAGTTTCCGGGTCACCCCCCCCTCCCCCCCAGCTCGGCGCGTCCGATGGGATTATGTTCGTGGGGGCGCACAAGCGCGGGAGATCGAATAAATTTGCGCGCGCGAGAGATTGATTTGTTTGATCATCGCTGCCTTGGATTCGTAGGCAGGCTTTGTTTTTCTGTTTTCGGTGGCCGTGTATGGTATAAGACTTTCGTAGAGCGACTGAGCGCCACTGGAGGCTTATTATCCGGAGAGTGCAGTGCGCACGAGTATATACATGTACGCTCCATTCGAATTTTTATGCGGAGATAAAATCGATATCTCTGTCGTTTCAAGCAGCCGCGCGCGCGCGTACGAAGCGTTCGTCCGGCGAGCGTAAGTATACACGCGTTTTCCTTTGTCGCGAGTGTGATGTCTATTTTGAGAGTCTCTCCGAGCGCCGCTTCTTTTCCCTCGGCTTTCGCGTCGGATTATGCCGGAGCTTTTTTTCTTTTACGAGCGTTATACAATGCTCCGGGCGCGATTCGTTCCAGTGCTGAGCGTCGACTACCGTTTCGCACGAGCGGATGGTGCGCGGTAAATGGGTGTTGAATCGCGTCACGGGAGATTCTGGCGGAATGCGCCGGATCGAATCGATCTATAATTAGTCGGTGGAGCCGATGCAGGTGGTACGAGCGAGTCTCGGGGTTGATGACTTTTAGATTGCGTTTTGAGTGGAAGTTGGGTACGTTCGGCGGTCGGGACTGTAGCTACTTGGGATATCGTACGGGGAACGGAGGGATTTATATTTCTGGAAAAAACGAGGTGAAAGGCATTGTCATTTTTTTCCAATCAAACTGCTCGTATTTTATCGTTTTTTCGGTGGAGCGTATTTTTTTTTACTCAAGTCTGATTGTGGAGGATGATCTTTGAAATTCAAGTTGGACTCCAAGGTTTATTTAATGAAAAAAAGTGAAAAGCAGCTGACTGATCGGCTGAAATAGTAAATTACAGGCATAATCAGTAGAGAGTATGATAGTGTGATGTATTCTGCTGATTAAAACAATAAAATTCTGAATAGATGGAAATCGGTACTGTTTTTCATGAGTCCACGGTTGCGTTCGATTGCTACTAGAATAAAATCAGCTAGTCGTAAAAATCCAAAAGCACTAATCGAAAGCAGATACGCACGATCGGAAAGTCGGAACGGTCTGTCCGCGGAGCGAACGCGGCGGGCAGTCTATTTATAAGCCTATCGTGCGCGCGTCGAGCAATTCACGTACAGGCTTGAAATCCATTCGCTCTTGCACAGAGAGCTTCGAGTCGATCTAAAAATGGTGAAGATTTTTCAGTTGGACGAGGTTGAAAATCTTGGAGGAAAAGTAAGATCAGAGCAAGATGCGACAAACGAACGGGAGAGTCGACGAAGCACCTCTCCGACTCACCCATCCCGCGTACAGCGCACGATTGCAGCCGGAAACTCGTGAAGCGCTCCTGAGGCCCGGAAAACTAGGCGACAAAGTTCCACATGCCCACCAGCGCGGCACCTGCACGTATAAGTGTACACCAACTTCGCGAAACAAAAGCACCGTGTCGCGTCACTCGGCCGTTTTCGCGATCCGCGGCGTCACCGCGGGACGATCGGTCCACCGAAGAGCGACGAGGAGCGAGATATCAGCAACCATTTCGGCGCGATCGTGACGAGCGCACTGAGAGAGCGCGGCGCGAGCTTGATCCGTCTTTTCTTTCCCCCTTCCTGCCTCTTCATCGGCCCGGCGTGCGGTGCGGTGTATATTCGGAAATACAAACCCGGCAAATTTAAAATAGACTCTGGAGCGCCAGGGTAGGGGGCTTGTACGCGTCTCTGCTCTGTGCCCAGTCAATCGTCACGCGTGTGCTGTACATAGGTTTTCTTTCTCGAAGATGAGGAGGTGGGGGACGCACGTTTGACCGCCTGCAGGGCCACGACTGTTTTCGCGCGTGAGCTTTTTTTTTTTTTTCGTCGATGGGGACAACACATTCGTGAGTGGACCGCAGCGTGCTTGTTGAGAGTTCGGTATCGACAGAATGGTCTAGTTGCTACTCCAGACAGTGTACCAGTCGTTGTGATTATGGTATGTATGGTTGATCAAGTAGTAACAGCCAGTTACGGTAAGGCACTCGCGAAGTATTGGACTTTGGGTTGATAATATATTAATTGAAAAAGAATCATAATGAGCGTTGTCAGTTTTGACAGAGTCAACGTTGTTTACTTTGACTTCTTGTATCAATCCTATCAATTATTCGTGAGTGCTAATTATAATTTCTCACCCTCGGCATCGTAGAATAGAAACCTTTTTTCTCTCGTTGCTATAGATACGCAATCTATGAAGGCTGCGTGTGAAAATAGCTTCATTTAGTTCGCGAAGAGGAGCTTTTCGTTTCGTAAAATAAAATGGTATATCCAAAGGAGACTTTGACGTGGATGGATTTGCGGTCGCAATCAATTTGAAAATATTATTGCCAACGCTCGCTGATCCGTGAAACATTTGTACGCACGCGAGCGTATATATACACGTGCACGCCAGAGTTTAATATCGGTGGTTTTGTACACATTTATTCGTTCGAATATACACCGGAGAAGAGCCACATTTCACGTTTTTGACACGATTCGACGCACGTACTTTTTCCATATTGGATAACCTTCTACTCACCGCCAAAATATTACACAAGGGTAAAGTTTTCCCCGAAACAGCAGCCCGACCCTAGAATGATTTTTTTTTTCCCCCCACTCAACGTCGGAAGCCACGGTAATTACAAAATATTCCCGTGCACCGTGAAATCCCGTGCGTCGATATTCCCAACCCCGTAAAATACACCACCTTCCTCCCTCGGAATAGCCCGCGGTCTCAACCCTGACGAGATACGGAATTTACGACGTCTTAATAACTTTTGCCTCGAGCGCTGTGCTCCGGCGCTCTCGTAAAACAGTACACACGGCGGCGACGGCAGCCATATACCCCCCCCCCCCCCCCCCCCCCCCGCCCCCCCCCCCCCCCCGCCCCCCCCCCCCCCCCCGCCCCGCCCCCGCGCCCCCTCCCCCCCCCCCTACCCCCCCCCCCCCCTTTTTCGGGGAAAATTTCCCGAAAGCTTCCTTTCGCCTCACGATTGAAAGAAATTGATTTCCTGGGGTTTATTTTTTCGAGAAAAATCCGCTGGTATCAAGAACACCCCGGTTCGGGATGGTTTTTATTTTCAAAGTGATGGCGAGCCAACGCGCTACATCTGCTGGGGATTGAATTTTTTATGTACGCACATGCAAAGGAACTGTTTTTGCGAAAAAAAAAAATGACGCTAGGGGGGAAATAAATTTTCTCGGCTGAATGGTACGCGGGACTTCGTTCCTTTTGTTCTTTTCATGCCTCGCCAGTTCCTCGTGTTCGTGTTTTCCGATCAAAGGATTAGTAAAAAAAAGAGAAATTTTTTTTTTTTCCAGTAGCATGAGAGTTTTATCAGTCAAGGACAATGTTTCATTGTTTGCTTATAGCTCTTGATAATAGGGGAGTATTCGTTTTCGCTTTAATTAAGAAAAAAACGTTTGGTTTTTTATGCGTTGCATACAAGTTTGTTCGTCAGTGATTTTTGAATAAAAAACTTCCTGCAAAAAAGCATTTACAAAAAGAAGAATTGGGTAAATACGATCAATGAATAGTCGTGGAGTTGGCAATCGCGACAGTAGTAGAACTAAAGTGTCGGAATAAATTACTGTAGTTACTGAGCACCGTTTTATTTTGTTGCCCTAATTTAATCTTTGTTGTTTCGACTGGATGAAAAGTTAGTTCAATTAAATACTCATTTTACTATTTAAATAATTGGAAGAACACGAAGAAATTGAAATTACCAATCTTTTTTTTTATGAAGTAGCTTAATCAAAATCTACGTTTTATACAGTATATAAATTATACTGGTAATACGGTTAGGTTTATTGGTAAATATATCGACATTACATGATATTTGTTTAGATTGCAATGTAGCTTATTCAATATCATGAGAAATAAATTAAATGGTTGGTTCTTAATTAATTGTATGTTATTGATTGATTGTGTATTTGCTTGCAGCTGATTGTACATGTGTGAAATTACCCAAATATGTTCATACAAATTATGTACTTGGCAGAGAAGCAGTGATTTAATGAAAATATCTTTTTTCATAACTATTTAAAATTGTATTATACAAATATTGCGTACGATAAATAATCACTATGATAACTTAATATTAAGAGATCAGTAGTAGATGGACAGACAGACATGTACTTAGGAGACCTCAGTTTAACATTTTGATCCCCATCATGTCACATGTTTCAATAAATTATTTATAAAGGGCGTACTCTAGTTACATACTAGCTACTCTTGTCAGCTGAATAATTTTGAACTCGAATTGTGTAATACCAAATCTACTAGATTATTTCGATTTTTGTACTAGAATCTTATGGTTCGCCGAAATAGTAAAATAATAAAATCGATGTTTGACAAGCACCAGAGAAAAATGTAGCGCTTCAACACTATGTTGAACAAAATAATCGTTCTGCAACTAGCACAAAGCTCTTACACATGCAAACTATTACCTTCTTGCATCAAGACTCAAGTACCTATCAAATTTGACATATGCATAAACTTTTTTTTTTTATGTACCAAGTAGTAATTTTTAAAATGTAAAAAGAAGTGAGCGCAAGCCTGTACTAAAGTCAGATTTACGGATATACGAGTGTAAAAAACGACCAATTGGCATTTGGGAAGGCTCCGGGACAATAGAGTTGCACGGACTATATTTTCCAATACAACGATAAGAAACATGATTTACGCGTAGATAGTTCACGTAAGGATCCGAGAACCCTCCATAATCCGCATTTCTCCTCCCCCACGCAACAAATATCGAAAAATAAAACTTTCATCTCTCCACCAAAACAACCTTGCCACGCTATACCCAAACAGATCCGCCCTCGCTCCCCAGCGAACATTCGTTCTCAGTGACGGTCGCCCCCCCC
>JAPYYV010003818.1:0-17621 GCA_030522625.1 Copidosoma aretas
CTGAGGGAGCGGTGAGGGGGGGGGGGTGGAGAGGGAGCTGTGGGGAGCCGGGGGAGGCTAAGGGGGAGCGGAGGGGAGCTAACCCCAGAGAAATGGGGTTAAAAATCACGTAAAAATGAACGAATAACTACGTGATTTGAGGGGGAGCCGTGGGGAGCCGGGCGGAGCTGAAGGGGAGCGAGGGGGAGCGGGGGGACTAGAATTTTTTTTTTATACAACTATATAATATAGGAAGATATTCATATACACTATTGTGGCTTCGACCCTGCACGCTCCACGTGCCAAAACCTATAATTTATTATTTTAATTCCTATCTTTAAATATCTAATTCAACAATTTATTCTTGAATACATACATGCGTACACATGTAGATAACCAAAACGAACACAAAAATTAGCTTGAAAATCAAACAAATATAGTCAAAACATGGAATACGTTAACATATTCATTAAATTATTATTACTAATTTAATGCTATTAAAAGGCTCCAATCGGTATTCAAGCTTATTTTGATGCATATGTATATTTATTCAATAATTATTAAATCATTATTCTTACAGAATAAATCAAGCGCCCTTTTTTTCGTTTTTGAAATTTGTTTATAACAATTATGAATATGAGTTTATGAGACAATAATTTTATTTAAAATTATTACTTAATATTAGCGAAGAGAAAATATTTATTTATTAATTTTTTATTGTTAAGATTTTAACATCATCGCACATTCCTCTCCTTCACAAAATTCATACAACATAGATTAAAATCAATCATCTTATTCATAACATAGGAACAGGTGGAAATTACTTTTAAGATAGACATTATATTTACGTTTATAACGAATAAATAATAATTTTACTTTTTAGCTTTGCTCTAAGGCCACAATATATTATTTATATTTTCGAAAGATCTTACAAATTTTCATTAACCATCTACCGGTTCCCTTGTATTATGTTAATTGCTCTTTTTTACATATCTTTCCATTATCTTTTAATCCTATATTGCTGACTGATACTTCTTTTCCTTTTTTTTCCTGCCTCCTTACATAGCAACATGTGCTCTATGCTATCTTTTTTTTATTACAGAGCCTACAGTGTATTATTTAAATCCATTTTTCTTTCGTCCTTGCCACATTCTCCAGCCTTTGATGATTTGTGTTTCTGTCCATAACCCATTAAGTATGTTTGTTAGTTCAATCATGCAAATAATAGGCAGATTTTTAGAACCTTCTTTGACTATTTTGTCGTGTCCTGCGGTTTTTCTTTTTTTTTTTTACCTAGGTCTTATTATAATTCATTGATCGATATATCCTTGTTAAAATCTTTACAGAATGCTGCTGATTCCTATACTTCTTTTTTCGTATTCCGTTTAACATGGCCTATTGATGTCTCCTAACAATTTTTTTAAATCATTCTCTTATGTCTCTTTTCTTATTCCAATACGCCTCCTTTTTATTAGTTTTAATTTTTCAATCGCTTTCCAAAAATTATCTAAATTTTTGCTTTCCTGCATTTTTGTAAGTTTTTTATCGACTTTATAATTTTTTATCTCTCATAATATCTATAAACCTTTTTTTTTAGTCATTGATTCAATTTCTGTACTCTCCTTTTAAGACCATTCTTTAAGGTAACCTGTTATTTTTCTTTTCTGCTAAATGATTCCGATTTATCAATTTTGAAAATTTTTCCCTCTTTAAATATCATTTTTAGTTTCTCTGCTTCCTGTTTAATTACATTTGATGAACTGTCTTATTTTTTCTTTGTTGATTTATTTTACACAAATATTTATTTCCTATCTCTTTTAGACTTTTTTAAAACTCATATTTCTTACTTTCTCTCCATAATACTATTTTATTATAATCTTCTGATTCTGTGTCTTCCTTCCTTTCTCATACAATATTGCCTGCGATTTCGAAGATCATCGGTTCGAGATCAGACTTACCTCTAGTTACCACTTTTCAAGATTTATCAGCGCTATAGACATTCGTCTTAAACTACAATACAAAATTAGGACTGATCGCTCCTCTTCTTCTACATAAGTTCTATACCTGTCACTATTTTCCCTTGTATACACATTCTTCATCACTAATCTCAATCTTTAGAACGATTTTAACAGTTTTTTGCTTTAACTGTTTCGATATTTATTCTCTGACAATTTTTGGCTACAAACATTAGCGTCTTCTTCTATCTGCTCCCATTCCATCCTATTATCAGAATCGCAAGCTATTATAATTATGTATCTGTCTTTAACTCTTAGTTAACTTTGAATTTCTAATTTTCCTACGGTCGTATCTAGTTTTTAAAAGTCGTACCGCTTAAGCAATACATAGAATGTCACAATGTCAAACAAATAGAATATTTCCTTGTTTTACAAATCAAATGATTTCAATTAATTGATGTGGTTTTTGAAATTTTGTGGAGTTCTTGACGATTTACTGTGCTATGGAGTTTTTCAAGATTATAGAAGTATGATCAGCACACTAATAATATGGATTTGTAACGATAATAAAAATATTTTCAAAAAGCAATTTATTTTTCATATTATTATATTAGATATACAATTGGTGATTAAAAAAGACATTTGCAGTAAATGTCTGTCTGTCTGTATGTGTGTGTGTGTGTGTGTGTGTGTGTGTGTGTGTGTGTGTGTGTGTGTGTGTGTGTGTGTGTGTGTGTGTGTGTATGTGTGTGTTTGTTTGTTTGTTTGTGTATGTAATCAGTCATATCTCATGAACCCGTCAACATATTTTAATGATCCAGGGAAATAAGTTTTCGTTTATTACTTTTTGGCAATTTTTTTGTGTAATTTATTAAGGTTGTTGTGATGATTTTTTATTTTTATAAAATGGTTTTTTTTATTTTTTAGGAGTTGTAACATGGTAGCTAAAGCCAACCCGTCACTGTATACCTATATGTATGCAGGTCATCGGCGGCCACCAAAATATAGAGAAATCAATATCAAAATGCATAGGTACAACTTATAACACTACTTGTGACGTGTGTTTTCGGTGCCGACGACGACGAGTCCGAGAAGAGGAGGGCACAATATACTTCACAGCAGCAACAGCCCATAGCAAGCAGAGTCAGCAGCTGTATGTTTGGGTGCATGTATATATGTGTGTGTGCAAGAAAGAGTGAGAGAGTGGATCAGTAGTGGACAAGCAGTATGCGGAGCATTGCGAATCTAGATTGGAGTAGAGAGAGGTAGACGAGTGAAGGGACGCGTTCGTGCAAGGACAGAGGCGAGACTTATTCGAGAGCACCTGAGAGAGTGAGACGTGCGCGGATCTTGGACGGTAAAAATCGTGTCATTTCAGACTTTTGTTTTTGGGCTCGTGAGGTTTAGTTATTCGTTTCGGTAATCGGTACCGTACTCAAGGTTTACAAGGAGCAAGTCGGACGCTAGGACGGACGCGGGAGAAGACAACGTTTGGCGACGGGCTCAGGGAAGAGCCGGGAAATAAGCCGCCAAAACGCCGTTCTGCGACAAGCTGAGCAAACGTGACGGGCCGAGTTAGACGCCGAGGAAGCGCGGAGCCGAGTAGACGAGCGAGAGGTCCCAGACAGAGTCGTGGACGAGACCAGAGCCGCGAAGGAGAGGAGGATATAAGTTGAGTATTGTGAGGTAGGAGAGTGTTCCGAGGAGAGGAATAGTAGTGCCAAGACGAACACGTATGTGGGTTAGTGGGTACAGGGACGAGTGTAAATATATCGGAGTGGAAGAGTAGTTCTATAGCAGCCATCATTTCCGCACGAGTTCAGGAGGAAAGCCGTACGCACGGGCGGCCATTTTTTCGTTGGGATACGAGTATTTAAGCTGCGTCACGAGATATGGCCGGCCAGAGTGTTGTAGTTTTTTTTAAGGAATTCGGAATTGGTGTAAGAACCGCGTTGAGTACAAGACAAGTGATGGAGAGAAAGAGAGAGAGAGCTAAATAAGTTGTGTGTATCTGAGTTTAAAGAGAATGATAGGTATTGATACAGCCGCTGCACAGACCGTGCACCTGCAGCCAAGATGCCGATGCCGAGCAGAGAGAAGACTGCAATACTGATATAAACATAGATATATAAAGATTTAGAGAGAGAAGCCGGTGTCAGTGCGGATTTTCGTTACATTGTGTGTTTTGGCCGAATAAGCGGTGCTGAGCACCAGTGAAATTTTATTGTTGGGTTCGAGTTATGTGTGCGTAGGATAGCACCTTTATTTTACCCTTTCTAGTTTCCTTCACAAGAACAATTGGTTTTCTCGAATCAACTGTCTGCGGCAGACCTCCCGGAGGAAAAAAGTCCAGTGAGACGAGGTAAGCTGACGTACGAGTGAGTTTGTGACGGGGTGTCGAGACGGCCGTCTTTGGGCTGATACACCCTGCGTCACAAAGTTTAAGAAATATAATTAAAATATTTTTTTAAGTAACATATCATAGAGCATGAAAATAACTTTGTTTTCTAGTTTGAATTATCCTGATATGTCAATGATTTTTTTGAATTAAGAAAATACTATGTTTTTATAAATATCTGATGCACTGGAGAATTTCCGCAACATATTTTTCTAATCCAGGGCATAAAACATTTGTTTTTTTTATATTCATGTTGCATAAAAATTGAAAATTAAAGTTTCATACGTTATTCAAGTTGCTAAAACGGTGTTTTACGTTTTAATCAGTTATTTCTCTATTTTCTGAGTGTTTTAATTTTTATATGATTTCCTAAATAATCTTCATTTATGGAGCACTGGAGCGAGTTGCGACGCTTTGATGGTCGGACGCCAAGTCACTCGGTTTAAAGAGAATCTTGTATATTGGTCGAGAGCACAAATAGTAAAAAATTAAATTGTAATTGAAAGTGTAGTTGGTAAAGCTAGAGAGACAGGAAAAAGATAGCTTGTGCAAAATTTCGCGAGGAAAAATAAAAAGCATAAAAAGGTGTATAAGAAGTTAGCTCGAGCCGAGAATACTATGGCACATAACGAGCGGAAAAAAGATAGCCAACCGAACACAGAGAAGAAAAGTAAAGAAGGTAGTAAAGAGGTCATCGAAAATAAAAAAGAGGTAGGACGAAAGCAGTAACAAATAAAGCAGCAATATAAGCCCGTGTCAAAAGACTGGAAAAATAACTCAAAGCAGGCGCATCGGCCAGGAGGGAGTTGTTCCCGCCAATATCAGGAATCGTAGAGGTGTTACTTAGATAAGACGATGAGGATACAGAGCAAAAAAATCAGGATAAAAATACTAGGAGGAAAAGAAAACATAAGATCAGAGCCTAAGGAAGTCCAGATAAACAGCATCGAGAGAAAACACAAGCAGCCGAGCGATTAGAGGTACAAAAGAGGGACGTGAAAGAAGAAATTTCAGTACCAGAGACGTAGAAAAATAGGAGCCTGGGAAAAACAACGGGGATAATTTGTTGCAACAGCGAAAAACAGTCAAACGACAATAGCAGAACGAAGACAATACCGATGACGGAGATGTCAAGGATAAGGAAGGTTGACTCGGCCCCAAAGGTACAACAGACAGCTGCGACAGAGGAGCAAGCGCTTGTAACGACGGAAGTTAAAGATGGTACAGACTTTAAACACCAGATGGCTACGATAGAGGGAAGCCATGGGACAGACGCAGACGTTAACAACGACAGCGACGATAATAGCGACGTAAACTATGGCAGAGGCGACAGCAGGAGCACCAGAAGCAACGGCGATAATAATGACACGAGGGTAAGAGGTAATGGAATCAGGCAAGCGAAATCAGAGAACGATATAAATAGCGTAGTAGACATCAATGACTATAGGGTAATGTAAGAAAAAATTCACTAATTAAAATTAGAATTGGAGCGGAAAAAACGAAAAAGATGCGAGCTAGAAAAAAGAGGGAGCTATACAGCAAACGTAATTGAAAAAAAAATACGAGAAAATAAAGAGCTACGAGGGGAGCTTGGAAGAGTGTATAGGAGACTAAAAATTTTAAACACTAAGAGAGGGGAAACTAATGAAACGAGTAGCAAATCAGATTAATGATATATATGAGATTGATAAGCAGGAAACTAACTTAGTAAAAAGAAGAATAGAGAGGGCAAAGAGTGTAATAGCAACGGCACTAAAAATGTAAATATTATAACGTCGAACAAAACAAACATAGAAATAATTGCTAGTAAAGAAAAAGCGTTCGATGGACCGGGAAACGATAGATGTCGGTAAACGGTACAGGTAACTTAAATACAACGCGGGTATTAGAAGGTATGAGTGAAAGTGAGTTAAGATACAAGAAAAATGAGAGAGAAAGAGAATGAAAAATAACATTTTTGTAAGAGGAATACTAACAGTCGGAAAAGGTATGATAAGGGAATTGAAAGAAATTTTGTATCATAGATTAGGTGTGAAAGCGCAGATAATTAGATCAAGAAGATTTTTTAGTAGAACTGAAATCATTAAAAAATATATAAGAAATAATGCGAAAAAAGGGGAATTTTAAAGGGTTAAAGTTATGGCTAGAAGACGACCTCAAGGAAAGAGAAAAAAAAAGTGAATTACTTCATTAAACGGAGGGGGTATGAGAAAAAAAAGGATTAAAGGTTCGTAAGGGGTATCTTAAGTTAAAGATCGGAGATCAATGGTGGGCGTGAGATAAATTACAGGGAGATTCATTGCAGCGAGTAGAAAGTGTAAAAATACGGATTTTTCGATGGAAAAAAAAACACTTCATCATAGGGAAAAGAATGGGTTGAAATTAGTTTTGTAGAATATAGGAGGTATTGGAAAGTTCAAGGAGGTAAAAATTATCTTGATATGTTTGACGTATTAGTATTCAAGGAGACATCGGTAAAAAAATGTAATGGAAACGAATAGGAGAATAAACTAAATAAGAAATATGACTGGAAAGCGGCTGTTACAGAGAAAAAAAAGAGTAGAGCTAAAGAGGTGCTTTCAATTGGTATTAGAAAAAGCATGATCAAAGGCAGGGTAGAAAAATGGGATCTAGGTTTAATTATAAGGGGTTCAAAATTAAAAAATGTTAAAATCAATGTAATTGGCGTATATAACAATGTAAGGATGACAATTATGCTCTTGAAATTTTAGGGATATAAAGGTAGAGAGGAAAAAAATCTAGGGAAACCAGAAAAAAATTCTACGTAGAAAAAAGGGATAAAAAGTGGAAGAGAGTTGAAGTCAGTAAGGGAATGACGAAGTTTTGGAAAGCAGTCGGACAATTAAGACCAAAGAATTAAAAGGAGAGGGCAAATATTCATAAAGAGAACTGGATACGTCATTTCAAAAATCTTTTAGGGAAACAGGATACGACATTCCTAGGAACGAAAAGTATGGGAACAGAAAGTGAGTTAGAGGCTGGGATGACGATAAAAGAGGAAAGGGATTGGATGAGAGCTGAAATGCAAGGATTACAGGGGACGAGGTCCTGTGGATGCTTAAGAGAATTAGGAGCAATAAAGCAGCAGGGGAAGACGGAATACCCGCAGAATTCTATAAAAAACTTACAGCGTTCTAGATAGTCGAGTTGGCAATAATTCAGGATGAAGTATTCGGTAAGGCAGAGCTAGTAAATAGCTGGGAGGTGGCGCGAATATATCCAATACATAAAACAGGAGACGAAAATGACATTAGAAATTACAGAAGGGTATCTTTACTGGATGTAGGTTACAAAAAGCTCACACATATAACGGCAAACAGACTGAGAAAATGGCTGGAATTGGAGAAAAATTCGAAAAAAAGTCGAGTAGGTTTCTCAGAGAATAGAAGTCCTAGAGACCACATATTTCCTCTAAACAGCATCATGAATAATAAGCTGGAGAACGAAGGGGGCAGATTTTATGTATGTTTCATAGACTTTAAAACAACTTTTGATAGGGAAAATAGAAAAATCTTGATAGGAAAAATGAAATTCATAGGCCATAAGAAGAAGTTTTTGGGAATGGTAAAATAAATCTACAGAAACATAGTAAATTGGATGATAACAGAAGAGGGAATCACAGTAAAATTAGAAACAAATTGTGAAGTCGGGAAGGGATGCCCACTAAGCCCTAGCTGATGTAGCATTTTTTCAAAAGATTATGAAAAAGAGTGAGAAAAAAGAAATAAAGGGGGTACAGTTCTAGGAGGGGGAATGATATTTAACTTAAAGTTTGCGGACGATGTTGGAGCAGTGTCAGATACAAAAGACAGGTTACAAAGTATGCTCAACAACCTAGAAGGATACTGTAACCAGAATAAACTATAGATAAACACAAAAACAGAAATCATGGTCTTTAGAAAGAGGTAGGCTTAAAAATAGGGAGAAATAGAACTTTAAAAATGAAAAACTTAGAGTAGTAGAGGAGTACGAATACTTAGGATTATAGTTTACGACGAAGAACACGCTTAGTCGTCAAGTTGCGAAAACGACAAACTAAGTTAAGAAAGCAGTGAACACGGTATGGGGAATTTGGAAGCGAGTAAACATAGGGAACCTAAGCAAAAGTTTATACTTATTGGATACCATAGCTAAAGCCGGGTGCTTTTATAGGGTAGAAATATGTGGATAGAAAAAGTGGGAAAAGAATAAAAAAAGTCCAAGGAATCATTGTTAAGATGGCTCTAGGTATCAGAAGAAATACACCGGCCTACATATACAGAATAGAGGCTAACAGAAAAAGCATAGAGGTAGAAACCATGAGAAAGGCTGGCAAATACATGATGCATATAGCAAAGATGAAAGAGATGGCCTAGGATCTGTTTGAAAGAGGAGCTGAGATGCGCGGAAAATAAAAATCCAAATAAATCAGTAGCAGCAGCTTTTGAAAGAATAGGAGATAAGATAGGAATCACACGTGTATTTGGCAATGAGGGAAAAACAAGCTAGAAGAGAGACTGGAAAAAAGGATAAGAATAGAATAGGACCAAAAAATGCAGACAAATTGGGCCAAAATTAAAAACTCAAGGTATTGCGACTTTTACAAAAAAATAAAAAACGTACCAAGAATTAAGGGATACTGGGAGCATAAGAAACGTTTGGAAGAAATAAAAGAGAAATGGGCAAGATAAAGGTGCGGTAACGTAGGAAGGGCAGGTAACAAGGTATACATAGACGAAAGGTGTAGGGCATGTAAAAAAGAACCGGAGAAATTGAAGCATATATCAACATGCAGGGAAATAAAGAAAAAAATCAGCGAGGTATGGGTTGAAGAAGTAGAAAGACTGGGGCTACTGGGAACAAGCAAAAAAGTTTAAGATAGGTTACTAGAGCTACTGGAAGGAGATCTGATCACCGGCCTCTGTAAATTCAGCAAAGAGTTTGAAAAAATTGAACAGATTGAGAATTGAGATGACGGAGAGAGTGAGTCCCGAAAATGAAAGAGAGGTCCAGCTCTTCACATAATAATGGAAGTAAAAGCAAAGATATCTATTGTGAAGTAAAACGAACAAATCTAGCGTACGTTGAAGGAAGCGAGGTAGAATTCTCACAAAGATGCGGGATTTAAATGTAGGGAAAAAGTATGCATAAGGAGATGCAACGAAAGTCTAAGCGACTCAAGATTGAATGATAGGAGAGAATGAAGAAGTTAATTTAAAGAATGACTGTGTGAATAGAGAACTTGAGAGAGTATAGTACATGATCTGTAAGCGTGAGGGTTTTTTTGGCGATGTTAACGCGTGGAATTGTCGTGCAGTGAACCATAATGTAAAAAGAATTTATAAATTCTGTACATAGAACAAATAAATACAATACAATTATGGAGCACTTAAGATGCTTTTTTTATCATTATTACTCTCTATACGTGAATTTGTTTTCGTTTTAATCAAAGAAATACTTAAATTTTCTTAAACAATCAATTGTATCTTAAATATGTTGCTTGCATTTTTAAGAATCTATGATAAGTTTTTTATAGCAATTTTTCGTGAAATGAGCGATTTTTTGCTATTTTCGTAGTGTAAATTTTTTTATTTTATTTCCTAAATAAGTGGATCGCATAGAGCAGTGAAAGAGATTTATTTTTAATTCTGAATTATCTCTCTACATTATTATTTTTTTATTGAAACAAAATAATACTAAAATTTTGTTGCATAATTATTTTCTCTTTAGAAAATCGCAGAGTAATTTTGATGATTTAGGGCTTAAAATGGTTGTTTATACATTCATATATAGGTACAGTAAAACAATTTAAGTTTTACACCTTATTCAGGTTGTTAAAATGATTTTTGATGTTCAAAAAACGGTTTTTCACAATTAAGTCAGTGAAATTTTTTAAATTCTATTCCATACATAGTTATATCTCATAGAAAACTGAAATACAATCATGCACTATTTTTAATTTTCTTTCTACTTCATTCTGTTCACTTCTTATCTTAAAAAGACTAAGGTTTTTGTTGAAAATAGCTTAGGAATATATTGACAGATATATATTATAAAGGGATCAAAATGTTTTTTTTCGTACGACCTAACGATTAAATATTGATACCATGGTTATGCACTTCATTAAGGTTTTTAAAACGATTTTATTAAAAACATTTTTGTTAATTTTGATTTGTTCTACTTTCGAAAATCGACTTTTGTTTTTAATCAAATTTAAAAGCTGGATGTAACAGCTTTTCTACAAAAAACAATGATAGTTTATATAATTGAAGAGGATGGCAAAGTAGATACTTAGATAGTACTTCATTATTCTTTTAAGATATTTATTAATGAGAAGAATGTATGAGAAAAATTTGTGCCAATTAATGTATAGCGGTTTTTTTTTTATTGTTCCGTATTCGCGATATACTGCTGTACAAGCCGGTCAGCGCGATTGAAGTGCTTTTCATGGTTCATGTATAAATGTATCGACA
Organism: Copidosoma aretas; assembly: GCA_030522625.1. Taxonomy (NCBI): domain Eukaryota; kingdom Metazoa; phylum Arthropoda; class Insecta; order Hymenoptera; family Encyrtidae; genus Copidosoma; species Copidosoma aretas. The sequence goes on from JAPYYV010003818.1 coordinate 10,806, forward strand.
TATGTATGTAACTAAGTCAGAGATTAGAAGGAAGATTGCCAGTGATGAAGTAAAGAGTGTGTTGCCGTTTTGCACTGGTTTCAGCGCCAAACAGTAGCGGCCAGCGGTAGAACAATACACGTAATTTTTATTGGACAAAGGTTGGAGGACGTATCTCCAAAAAGACTACCGCAGTGTAGGGAGGAGCGGGGAAGAGGAGACTAATGGCGCGGTAGTACTGCACGGGTATGGTGGAGGGGACAGAAATACCTATATGTGCTTGGCTATGTATATAGTCAGGCGCGGAACTATAGCGCACGGCCAGGTAGCGAGGCAGCTCTCTTAAGAGCAATTTTGACTTTCTGAGTTCGGTCAGCGATAAAACTAAGAAGTCATGAGAGTTTTGTTTATTCGACAGTTGAGTTTTTCACAAGATGGTGAGTCAAAAACAACGTACAATTAGTAGGAATACAGTAAGCCTCGATATTCATCTTAAGCTGTGGAACTTCACTATTGGCCTCGAGCGCAATTCCGAAACAGCACCCCTAGTCGAGGGATTTGAGAACGACTGGTCATTATTAGAAGAGGACAGTACTATGAAAAGAAAAGGACGCTACTATGTATCATATATATATATATATATATATATATATATATATATATATATATATATATATATGTAGACGCAACACCAAAACAAAACAAACATGTATATGCATGGTTCATAGTACTGTCTTCTTCTATTCATGATTAATCGTTCTCAAATCCCTCGACTGGGTGCACTGTTTTGGAATTACGCTCGAGGCCAATAAACATATATAACTTTTATCCTTCACATACACTCTCGTATATTAGCTTAGATGGTTAGCACCCATCTCCCATTTGCTATTTCATTTTGCATTTCGGGTTCGAATCTCACATGATACGAAATTTTTTTGTCTTCGTTTGTTTTTCATAATGTCGTTTTAATTTTGTATTATTTCTAATGTGTGAAAAAAAAAGATTGATATCAAAATTTTTTTTGAATTCATTAATCGATGTATCCTATATAAATTTAATTCAATAAAGAGAAAACGTTATTGATCAATGTACTACACTTAATTAATAACTTGACTTCAGCGCATTTACAAAAAAACAAGAACAATTAGTTCACTTCTGCACATTTACAAAAAAACAAGAACAAATAATTCATTTAAGGTAATTTAACGTCAGCGCATCTATACAAAAAAAAATACTTATACGTTAAACGCAAAATTTTCACTTTTTCTTCAGTACTATTTCGATGATTTTCATTTTAGTGTTTGTTTGTAATTGTATCATAGAAATATTTAAATGCATAAATTAATTGTGTATTTATGTTAATTTATTAATTAATAATGATTTTTTGCGATTCGCATTTATTCTTACAATGTTGGTGAATTAATTTCAAGACTTATTTATTAATATTTCGTCTTTCTTAATGGTTAACAGCCTAGTAATAATTGCATTTAGAATATTTCAAAAACTATCTTAAATTTCTTAGTTACATGACGAAGTTTTGACTAAAGATAGTAGTAAGGCAGCTTAAGTGCATGCCATTTTGCACTGTAGCATTGCATATAAGTTAAGCGGTCTCTACTCTACTATATCACAATTCTTCTCCTTCTCACGCAGCTATACGAACGTTTTAAACTTTAGAAAGGTATCGCTTAAAAACTGTACGGCTAGGTTTCTTGAGACTTGGTATTGAGTTATCTTATAATATCATCTCCAATATATTGACTGTTTCTAAAAAAAAATCGTAAGAAGTATTTAAAAGTTATGAACGATTTTTCTATAATTTTACGACGAATCAGGCGCTTTTCTATTTCTTCTGCGTTAAAAGTTAATTTTTTTAACACTTATTTCTCCAAAACTATACCACTGGGATTCTGAAAATTTAGGCTCATGATATATTAGTAATATCAAGTTTTAGCCCTACGCGAGATTTCAGGATTGTAAGAAAAGTATTCTTGCCTTAGACCTTTAGTGTCATAAGATAAGTGAGATCGAAGAGCGATCCGAAGAGGGCAAGGTGGAAAACGTATACGTAATGTATTTAATGTATCGAGCGAAACGTAGCAATAATATTTTCAACAACTAAAAACTGTATATTATCCATTTTCAACCTCGCTGTCTTTAGTTCGCTAATACCTTCGTTTGATTATTAACAATAGTGCCTGCTAACAACTTCATACAATGCATGTATGTACGTACACGTTTACATATAGAGAAACGTATTAATGCAAGTATGTACGTAAGTATGTATGCTTGTATCTATGTTTAATGTATGAATAAATGTAAGTATTTATGTTATTTATGTATGTATTGACACATGTATGTAATAATGTATTTATAAATGTTGGCACGTATGTATGTTTATAGTTATCTAATTACACAGGACCACAAAAATTCAGCGGAGGGTAGCACGAGTTTGAATATCATTCTTACATGTTTTTGGGGTTGCTGAATCTTAAGCTGTTGTCTGTTTTGCCGTATCACGTTCCTTTTTTTTTAATCTCAAAATTCGTCACAAAACCTCACATTTAGTCAGATTTCAACTTCTTTCACTAATTTGTCATGTATTTAATTTTTTTTTATTTATCAAAAAGTCGATTTTATTCATTGATTGCATGCTGAGAAAGACACATAAAATTTCGTGAAATTTGGTCGCAATTAAACGTGACAGGGTCGCAAAACGAAACATTCAGTCGGATGACATTTTTTATCTGCTATTTTTTTGCATTTCTAATTTCTTTTAATTTATTTACGTTATGCCTTTATTTTTAAGTTCATATTTCGTAAGAAACATACGGTTTCGTAGAAAATATGTGCCATAAAACGTGACTGAGTCAAAACCTCACGTTTAGTCAGATTTCAACTTCTTTCACTAATTTGTCATGTATTTAATTTTTTTCTTATCTATCAAAACGTCGATTTTATTTTTTGATTTCATGCTAAGTACGACATACAAAATTTCGTGAAATTTGATTGCCATTAAACGTGACAGGGTCACAAAACGTCACATTCAGTCAGATTACATTTTTTTCTTTTATTCTTTTTGCATTTAAAATTTCTTTTAATTTATTTACGTGTTGACTTTATTTTTAAGTTAATATTTCGTAAGGAACATACAATTTCGTAGAAAACGTGTGCCATAAAACGTGACCGAGTCACACAACTTTACATGCAGTCAGATTTCAACTTTTTGTTTACTAATTTGTCATAAATTTAATTTTTTTTTATAGATCAAAACGTCGATTTTATTCTTTAATTGCATGCTAAGTACGACACAAAAAATTTCGTGAAATTTAGTCGCTATTAAACGTGACAGGGTCACAAAACATCACATTCAGTCAGATTACATTTTTTATGTTTCGTACTTAGGATGAAATCAATGAATAAAATCGACTTTTTGACAAATAAAAAATAATTAAATACAGAAAAAATTAATGAAAAAAGTTGAAATCTGACTAAATGTGAGAATTTGTGACCGATTTTAAGATTCAAGAAAAACAGGATGTGATACGGCAAAACAGACAACGGATTAAGATTTACCGCCCCCAAAAACACGTAAGAATAGTATTCAAACTCGTGCTACCCTCCGATGAATTTTTGTGGTCCTGTGTTATTCATGTATGCATGCACGTATGTATATTTTATTTATCTATAAATTTATTAAGCTAAATGTTTATGTATTTACTTCTATAATGATGCTTGTAAGTACGTACGTATCTATTAATGTACGTATTCATGTACGGTTATATCTACTTATGTTATACAGTTATTTGTGTGGAGCATTCCACACAACCCCCCATAGCCCCTCCACCTCCACCCCCCACACACCTTACCGTCCCTCCACACGAATTTGTCGGCCCCTTCTACCGCCCCCGAAAGACTCCCTTGTAATCTTTTTAAAATGTTTTTATACAATTATTGTAAAAACTATATTAATCCAGATCCTAAATTGTTACATTTAAAAAAAAATAATAATACATAAACATCAAATACACTATGCTTTTTCTTACATTTGTATTTAAAAATTCATATAGTATACTTTCTAATACATCCATTTACTTTAATAATAATAAATCAACTTAAAAAACATATTCAAACAATTTTGAAATACATTGTACATCATATGATTTTTTCATCTATTTTTTTACACCGCCCAGGAGGCAAAGAGATGGACTTGACACATACAAATAATAAATAGTTATATTTATTTATGATTGTTAATACTCAATATTATGATTATAAATTAATACATCAATTATATACCAATTCATTTGCAAGTATGAAGTTCTTGGTGTGATAAGCTTTTTTTTGTTAAAAGAGATAAATGTGAACTATTTGGATCAAATAATGAACTAAAGCGGGATAAATATGACAGAAAAATAGTACACGGTAATCATTGTAATCACACAGATATCAGAGGAACTAAAAATGATAGAATCAAGAGGAAAAAATTTAAAAAAATCGATAAACAGGATTTTAGAATGTTTGAGAAAATAAGGAAGATTACAGCTAAACTCAAAGACTGGTCAAAAAATATAAGAATACGAGTACAAAATTTGAATGTAAGACTGAAAAAATAAGGTTAAAAGAAATTATCTGAGATAAAAGAATTGAAAATTTAATAAAAAACTAAGTGAACTGTCGGAATGCAAAAATTTAAATGAGTTTTTAAAAGTAATTGGAAATTCAAACAGAAAAAAAGTGAATGTAAATAAATAAAGTGGCATAAGAAAATATTTTTAAAAATGTGTTAGGAGATAACAGTGGGGCATGTTGTGGGGGAAACAAAAAAAGGAGTATAGAAATCAACTGCAAAGTCTAGGAAGATTTTGACAAAGATACATCGATTATTGAATTTTAGAAAGTCCTAGGAAGGGGGAAATAAACAGAAAAGCCGCAGAAGACAGAGAAATTGTAGGGAAATATTTCAAAAATCTTCTTATGTTTTGAATGATTGTAGTAAGAAATACGCTTAATGTGGTATGATCAGAAGCACAAATTATTTTAGGGTGGAAAATAGCAAGAATCTATCCGAATCACCAGGCAGGGAGGAGTAAGAGGACGTTAAAAACTACAGGGAGTTGTGTTATTCAATGAAGATTACAAGATATTAGCAATTATAATTGCTAAATGAGTAAAAAAATAGCTGGTTTTTGATCAAAAAGAAGAATAGAGGACCATATTTGTGTACTAAATAGTTTTATTGGAAATAAACTGAAAGAAGGGGGCCATACATTTTATATTGTCTTTGTAGACGTCAAAACAGCATTTGATACAATTAATAGAGAAATTGTCTGGATGAATTAGACAAAATAGAGCTAGGTAGGGAATTTAAAAAATGATGAAATCAATTCATAAGTGCACAAAAAGTTAGATAATAAAAATAATGTATACGATAAGTAAATTTAGAATAATACAGGAGATATTACGGTAGAAAAAAAATGCAATGTTTTAAATTTTATTATGACATTGTGTCACGCGGGGAGCAGTCTGAACACACAAAGCAGATGCTGAAAGACTTTGATGAATATTGTACAAGTAATAGGCTGGAAGCATAAAAGAAAACCTCAATTTTGAGGAATCAAGAAGGGATAGGAAAGGAACTGTTTCAATATTAAAGTGACGTATTTTGATTTTCAATCAAGTATAAGGATCTAGAAATGTGGTTCTTGACACAAACTTTCTTCTTGTGGCACAGAAAAAAAAACAACTGGTAGGATACAAAGTGTTGTCAACGCAGTTGAGGGCTTAAGAAAAAGAGAGAATGTAAACAGTTTAAACAAAAGAGTATTTCTTATGGATTCAATGATAATGTAAGGTTGATATAAGTAAGGTTGTATACAGTGCGAAGACTAAGTTATGGAAAAAAAAGAAAAACGAGAAAAAAATGGGAGCCGATTTACAAAAATAATGTTGGGTTTCGAGCAAGCACACCTTATGATTGATGAAAAAATTAATGAGCATAATTTATTTAAAATCCTACAAAATGGGGTAAAGTAGTTTAAGTAGTATATAAAAACACAAGGGATGGGGAAAAAATAGGAATTATGAAAATGGCAACTGAAAAAAATGAGCTTGAGAAAATCAAACAGAATTTAACAAGGAGTAGGAATACTGTTATCACTCAGAAAATAGAAAAGAAACAATGTTAATTAAAAAATATTGTAAAGAAATAAAAGAAAAACCGGAGATAAATTTTAGGAAAAGGAAAACTTAGTAGGGGATTTTAAAGATGCATTGGTATAGTCTGAGATATGAGACTGTAGAAAGAACGAAAGGAAGAGGGTTTTAAATCATAAAATATAGACTCTGCAATAAAAGAAAATACAAGAAATAAAGAAATATTTTTTTTTCGCTAATATCAAGTAAGAATTTCAAGTTGGTATTGTCTTATAAACTCATATTTATATTTGATATTAAAATTTTCAGAAATGACCAAAAGAAAGCGCTCGAGTGTTTATGTACCAATAACACATGCCTGCAAAGAACGGGTTATTTTTTTTCTTTTCAATTTATTAGTCGTATCCTAAGTATTTTTTTGCGCTGAATCCGAATCCGTTGGCCAAATTTCCCTATCACGTCAGGATTTTAAGCAATCCTAACCTAAAAGAGCCAAAAAGCGTGATTTTTGCACTTTTGCCCGTTAAATATCTCAAAACTATGGAATGATAGAGTAAATCGGACAACGGGATCGTTTTCAGGATGCCAAAATCTACAGAAAACCATATCGAAAGCGTGAAATTTGAAAAAACTTTTTTTGTAATACTGAAAAGAAAAACTTCTTGGCGCGAAATCGACGAT